>JAGKTI010019386.1:0-17020 GCA_018397915.1 Birgus latro | reverse complement strand
CTTTTCTCAACTGTCTTTATTTCTAACCTTATTTATTTTATTTACTTGTTCTCTTTAGCATTTCTCTTTTTCCGCATTTTCTCTCATACTGCCCCTCCCCCTTCCTTCCTCCCTCTCTCCCATCCTCGCCCTTTCCTTTCTCCCTCCATTCAACGTCCTTACCCTTCCCTTTTTCCTCCATTCTTTACCCTCCTACCTTCCCTCATCACCCTCACCCTCTTCTCTCCCTACCGTCTTCCCTACCTCCCTTTCTCGGCCTCCCTATCTCCCTTCCTCCCTCTCTCTTTCTCCCTCTCTCACCCCCCCCTCTCACTCTTTTTCCCTTCCACCTTCTCCCTCTCTGTCTCTCCCTACCTCGTCTTCCCTCCCTCTCGTCCTTCATCCTCACTCCCTACCCTCCCTCTAGGCCTCGTCCTGCCCTTCTGCAAATCTCTAGCTGTTTTGTCATTAATATCCTCCATCTGTACTGTAATACGCTGGGGATATTACATTTGGATCTAAGGTTTGATACTATACTCTTTTCATCTTAACTTGCCCCAAATTTTCAACCCTTTTGCAGCTTCATCCACGTAGCTCAGTGACAGAAAAAAGAATGCCACGGCTCTACATCCTTACCATCAGCACTTCCTCGTGACTAGCGTGTTCTCGTGTTAATCTCTTGTCACAACTGAGTGTTCAAGATGGAGAGATGGTAATTTTTGGTCACGTTAGAGTTAAATGAGTATAGTGTGGGTGATTATTTGACATGGTGGTGGGCCAGTGGAAGTGCAGTGATCGCGGAATGTACAGTACCATACTCCATTCCTTAAACTGATCTCTCTCTCTCTCTCTCTCTCTCTCTCTCTCTCTCTCTCTCTCTCTTTTCATACATCACACCGCCTTACCTTCACCCAGAATTTTCCTCTTTCCACAATTCCCTCATTTTCACATCACGCCCCGACCCCTTTAAGCCAAAAAGCAACTTCATACTTCACCTACACAGACTTCTAACAACACTGAGATCAAGCAAATAAATAAATAAGGCAAAGATAAATACAAACGAATAAATAAATCAAAATAAATTAAATATACAGTTCATCTATAAATACATCAATTGTTTTCACTACCTCAGTATCACTTTTCTAATTATAATGTAGCCTAACGTTGCTAATCTTCAACAGTTAAGTGTTTTCAGCTTTGGCGTCATACGTGTGGAGGGTATAATGGGGTGTGTGGGGTGTGTGGGAGGCGAGACGTGAGGAGAGGTGTGGAAAAGATGGGGTGGGAGGGATGGGTAGGGTGGGGAAAGACTTATAGGGAAGGTGGAGAGGAAGGGAAGGGTAGGGTGGGGAGGAAGGATGGGGAAAGTGGAGAGGAAGAAATGGATAGGGTGGAGAAGTTGGAGAGGAAAAAAATGGATAGGGTGGGCAAGGTGGAGAAAAAGCGATGGGTAGGGTGAGGAAGAGGGATGGGGAAGGTGGAGAGGAAGGGAGGGGCAGGATGGGCAGGAAAGATGGGGAAGGTGGGGAGAGGGGGTTGGGTAGTGTGGGGAAGAAAGGATGAGTGAAATGGGGAGGAAGAAATGGATAGGGTAGGGAAGGAAGGATAGGGAAGGTGGGGAGGGAGGTACAGATTGGGTGGAGAAGGCGAGAAGTAGCTAAGAGATAAATGAGGTAAGGAGAGAGGTATGAGGAGGAAGGTGTACAGAGGAGCTAGGGAAGGAATCAAAAGTTGTAAGATGGAGAGTAAGGAGAGGGTAGAGGTAGGTGGGAGGGAGCCATGGGTAAAAGAAGATGGATAGAACGGAGGGAGAAGAGGGAAGGACGTGGAGTACAATGTCAGTATTATGTCGGGGGAAAGAGGAAGAAACAGGATGAATGGAAGGTACTGGAGGTATCGAAATGAACGTGTATGTGAAAGCAAAGTGGAGAGAATCGATGAGAGAGCGTGGGAGAAAAGAGTCGATAAAGAGGAGGGAACAATAAACCCATGAGTAGTAGCAGCACTGTAGCCCCAGGTTCATTTGAAACGTGAACCCAGTGGACCTGATCTCCTGCAGTTCACCATCCTCCTTTCGGTGATGGGGATGTGGGCGAGGGGCGTTTGTATAACCAGGCAGTTGAGCGACCTGGTTATATCGGTGCCTCCACCTGAAGGCGTCCCGCTCCAGCACCAGACCGATGAGTAAAGGAAGGATATGTTGGGTGAAGGAAGAGGGCTGAACTGACTGGTGAGGAAACGAGGATGTGGTGCCGAAGAAGATGACTGGGATGAAAGAAAAAAATATGTGGACTAAAGGATGTAAGGAGGATGTAAGGATGATAGCAGGAGAAATTCAGATAATTCAGAGATGAGACAGAGGAAAGAGAAATGAAAGGAGTACGGTGGTAGCAGGTACCGGTAGGTGAGTGTACAAAAAAGACTAGCTGTGGTAAAATTTTTGGTGGAAGACAAAACCAGATGATCCAGAGTAGAATAAAGGAATAATGCATCCACCGACTACCTCAGCCAGCGCAACGTAGGGGGACTTGATGCAGACTGATGCGTGTTAGATTACAGAAGGAGACTCAAGGAAAGGGGTTAAGGGGATGATGTAGCTGGGTATGATAAGACTGCGGCAGTGCTAAGCATGGGGGATGGGTAAGGCAGGGGAGTGTAGGAAAAGTTATGGGGGACAGGTCAGGTCAGAGCAGAGTAGGGTAACTGTGACGGTGAATAATAAATGCCACCAGTTCGTCCCTGACACGGTAATGCACACACAGTTTCTTTGGAGTCCGCGAGTGCAAGGACAGTATAGGAAGAGGATAGTCCTACGTTACGTCATGGACACAGAACAGTTTTGGCTCCTCTGACTAGAGACGTGAGTTCCAGCAACTCAGCTTCAATCATCAACGAAATCAGCAGCGGCACTGAAGACTCAGTGTGGCCAGAACATGTGACAATGAAAGTAGACATAGTCAGCCCTGAACATCAATCTGTCCTGCCTGAAGACTGCACCCTCCAACCCAAGCCTCGCCTCTGGTACTCGGCCGGAGCCAGGTACACTTCGGACCGATCCAGGAAATATACGACTTATGGGGCAAACATTCGGTTCTTTGTCTTGCGTCACTAAGACCCATCCAGTCACTCATCGAGCACCTTGAAACAGGAATTACACTCATATTTTGACCCAAGGAACCATATTTACTGTCAGGAATCCCGACTTCTGCGAGTACAAACTCCACACCAAGTCTACCCTCCTTGCGACTGGACACATAATCCCGTTTCGGACCATAGGCTGTGGCCCTGAGGAACCAACAGTAACCCAAAAGCAAACTACGGTCCTGACTCGTTTGTGAGTCCAAGCACACTACCGAATGTAGCTTACTTTCACTCTGATAATCAGTGTCATCGTCAACCCTTCATCAATGTGTTAGCGTTTGAAACCAGTCTTGGCCTCCATTTCAGGTTCCACTGGAACCTGCAGCCAAATAACCCAGTGTGGACCATCCTGATACCCCGGCTTAGAAGCCTTTCTGACACACCAGGGCAGCTGGACAGGGCATGAGAGAATACAGGGCAAGATTAGAGAAGATAGACAGGTCAAGATTAGAGAAGATAGGCAGGTCAGAAGTAGAGCAGACAGAAGACAGGGGATGATAAATGCAAAAGCAGGACATGATAAGATAGTGTATGACAAAAAAAAAATCAGGACATGATAAACCACAACAGGACAGAATATACGAAAGGAGAGAAGAGGAAAAGGTACGATATACATACTAAGTCTAGAAAGAGTTACAAGGGAATGCCTGGTAAGGTAAGGAAAGCATGGGTGACAGAGGTGAGACAGAGAAGCAGGGAAGACCACGGCAAGATTCAACCAGGCGGGAAAGGGCGATGAGAGGGCGAGAGCAGAAGGGAAGGGTGGGGTTGGGAGGGAGGGAGTTGGGCAAGGGAAAGGTAAGGTGGGGAAATAGAAGAATGGAGAGAGAGAGGGGGGGGAAGGATAGAAGCGTGGCGTGAGGAGGGAAACAGGCAGTGGAGAGACGAAAGTGTGAGGTTGTGAGAGAGATAGGTTGGGTGGGGAGAGGAAAAGGTTGGATGAGGAGATAAAGGGGCAAGGTGGTGAGATAAGAGACTGTGCGTGGGGTGGGGCGTGGAAATGGAGATAACAAGGGCAGAATCAGAAAGACCAAAGAAGGACAAATCATCTTAGGCTACGCAAATTATGGTTAGGATTCTGGAAGGTGGGAGGGAGAAAGAGATGACTGGATAGAAGGATGGAGGGCAGGGCAGGGCAGGAGGGTGGAGGTGAGGGCAGGGCAGGGTAGGGCAGGAGGGTGGAGGTGAGGGCAGGGCAGAAGGGTAGAGGTGAAGGCAGGAAATGGGCAGAGCATGAGCAGGGTAGGGCAGAAGGATGGAAGTGAGGGCAGGACAGTACAAGGGAGGGAGGCATGAGGGTGGATGTGAGAGCAGGATAAGACAGGGTAAGACAAAGAAGGGTAAGGCAGGACAGGGTAAATCATGGGAAAATTGGATAGGGTAGGCAGAGTAGGTATGACAGGGCAGGGCAGGGCATGAGTAGGGCAGGACATGGGGGGAGGCATGAGGGTGGATGTGAGAGCAGGTCCTGACAGGGTAAGACTGGGAAAGGTAGGGCAGGTTAGTCATGGCAAACTGGAGGGGACAGACAGGGTAGGTACGGCAGGAGATGACAAAGCAGGGTAGGGCAGGACATGGTAAGGCATGAAAGTGTAAAGCAGGGTGCGGCAGGGATGAACTGTTAAGCAACCCCGGTCTGTCTGATCGAGCAGGCCCATCAACCAAAGGCAAGCAACCACCACACTTCCAGGGCCATCCCGTGCAATGAACCGATGCACCACAGTAGGCTCCATATCACCTCGTTATCTGGTTACATGGTTACCACCCAGTGTTGTAAATGGGTTCCTGGGTTACAGGAAACCATTAGGCTTTTCAATATAGAACCACCTGATGTGGAAAGATTAATAAAAAGAGGCAGGAAGGATGGGATAGAGGAAGAAGACAGACTCAGAAAATAAATGATCAATAAAGATGAAGCATGAAGTAGACAGCAACACGTCAACTCTGGAACTGTTTCCCCTCTGTCTGCATTTCCTACTGCCTATGCTCTCCAGTCTGTCAAACGCAGTGTGTCCAGGCATCTCGAAATGAACGGATCTTGAACTTGGCTTTCTGTTATCTTGTTTTTGCTTTTTCTTGGAGGGAACAGTTTTGTGGGTTCCTGGCCTTTGGTTCCTTCTTCCTTTCATACATAGGCCTAAGTTAGTGAACGATGGTCGCCACCACCTACCACCATTAGGGATAAGTAAAGCAGGGTAAGGTAAAGCAGGGCAGGGTAAGGCAGGGTAGGGTAAGGCAGGGAAAAGTGGAGCGGAGTAGGGGAAGGCAGGACAGGAGGAGGCAGGGTGCGTCAAGGAAGAGTAAGGCAGGATAGGGTAAGGCAGGACGCGTCAGGAAAGAGTAATAAAGCACTGTAGAGTAAGGGAGGGTAGGGTTAGGTATGGCAGGATATGCCAGGGTAGGGTAAGGCAGAGTACGTCAAGGAAGAGTAAGGTAGGGTAGGGTAAGGCACGGGGCGTCAGGTAAGAGTAATGCAGGGCAGGGTAGGGCAGAGTATGCCAGGGAGGAGTAAAGCAAGGTAGAGTAGGCCGGGATGGGGTGCGGCAGAAAGGAGTGCGTCAGGGAACAGTAAAGCAGGGTAGGGTAAGGCAGGGCAGGGCAGGGACAAGCATGGCAAGGCAAGGCAAAGCAGGGTAGGGCAGGGCATAATAGGGCTGGACAAGACCAAGGTCATGCAAGATAGAGCAGGGCAGAACAAGAGAACGGCAGGACAGGTGGGCTAAACCAAGGCCCATAGGTAGTGGGCACGGTTAGCACAGCAAGGCAGGCAGAGTAGGGCAGGACAGGTAGCAGGGCAGGTAGGTCAAGGCAGGGCACGACAGGGGAAGGTAGGGCAGGGCAGGGCAGGGTAAGCAGGGCAGGGTAGGGCAGGGAAGGAGCTGATAAGTCCAAAAGGCACCGCTGAGCCGCCATAAACAAGGTCGGTTCCTTTGGCTTCCCTCTCTTCTGCTGTCTCCTCCCTCACCCCCCTCACCCCCTCGCCACACCTGGGGGGAGAGAGGTAGGGTTGAGGAGGTCGGAGATGGAGGAGAGAGGGGTTGGGAGTGAGACGGGGTGGAGTGAAGTGGATGAGGGAGTAGAGTATATTAAGAGTGGGTGGAGTGAGGTAGAAGAGATGAAGTGGAGTAGGAGAGACGGTGGGGTGGACTGGGAGAAGGAACAGAGTGAAGTGGAGAGGGAGTGGAGTAAAGCATGAAAGGTGAAGGGTGGAATGGGAAAGGTGGTGGAGGGTGGAGCAGGAGAGGAGGTGATAAAGAAATGGAGAAGGGAAGGAAGGGTGAAGTAAGAAAAGGAAAGGGTTGAGTAAGGGAGGGAGAGGAGGTGGAGGGGTAAGGCAAGGAGGGAGAGGATAGCAACAGTGATGAAGGTGGGAGGTGGAACAGAAGAGTGGGATGGAATGTGGAAGGGAGTCAGGTGGATGGAAGGCAGAGTAAGAAAGTGGAGTTGGGAGAGGGAAGGTAAAGAATAAAAGGATGGGTGAAGTGATGGTGGTGGAGTGTGTGAAATCCTTAAATAAAGAGAGGAAAAGGGAGGCAGGCTCACGGAAGGCTAGGAAGTACGAGATGAGTGGGGAAGCGTGTGTGGAGTCATGAGGAGAGAGAGTGGCTTTGGCATGGTGGAATTTGGAACTTTGTGTGTGTGTGTGTGTGTTGAGGGACTGCGGCTGTGAGTGATGGTTAGAATGAATAGAACATTGAAATGAGATGGATGAGTTTGGCAGCGTTAAGGAGAATGTGGGGTGAACGGCTGGCAGATCTGAGTCTACTACATTTCAATCCCATACACTATACTTGGAATCGAACCCACGACTCTCAGACAACAGTTCGGCAACCTACTACATTACCACAACCAAGTAAGAGTCACCTCACCCTGTCTCACCTAGCCTTCACCTGTACGCTGTATAATGGCTGGTCGCTGGTTATTTATGAAAGTCCTGGGTTTGACCACCGGCACAGTAGTTTTTATTTTTTCTGTGGCATTACCATTTTCTTTTATCAGATCCGAGTTTATAATTATGCCTTACTTGTCACTGATGTTTCTGAGTACCAGCACAGACACTTTTATACCGTAAGGGAACTAAACATGATGGCGTGTACTGTACATTAATACTAAAAGGAAGCAACCTCCCCCCTCCCTTTCTCTCTCTCTCTCTCCGTTAACCCGTCTCATCGACACAATTCCATCCTACCATCAAACTAACTTATCTTTCTGTTCTTTATATATATATACAGTATGACAACAAGAAAAAAAACACCTAATTTTCACCTGCACTGTCCACTGGTCTTCCTCACAATATTACACAATACAATGGATGTGTATGAAACTACAAAAAAATATCAACCATAACTGCTGGATCCGTTATTCCGTATTCCTTAAAGCTTTGAGTCTCACTTATCTGATGACTGCCGCCCTAACCAGGATGTCCTGACACATCTCTAGGAAATTGAAATATCAGTGAACTTCATCCCAGTTTTACAGTGATTATTAAAATTAAGGTTTTGCAAAAATGTGCTGAAGTTTACATACATGGTCATAATTATTTTTCATCTTTTTCACTTTCTTTTCCAGGATTGTTTTCAGTGTGAATCTAAATGAGGTTAAAATTGTGACAGGTGTGTTTTATCATCTCCTGTCAAGCTTAATTCTTTACAAAGAGGGCGTTACAGGGAAATTTGTGGGGAAAAAAATTGTGATATTGCATAAAATACCTAAAGTGAAATGCAAGACACAAAAATGTTGGCAAACCTAGCTAGTTTTCTGAGTAAGGTATGAAGGCAAGAGGTATGAAATACTGAAAATCTGAACTAACTTTCGAAGTAATCAAATTAACAAAACCTGATATACTGGAAATCAGAAGCATGTCGTTAACAGTACCTTAGCATCCTTCAGACCTAACCCTGGTATCCTTCACAACTACTTAACTTTGCCATCATTAAAACCTAACCTTAAAGTCCTTTAAACTTAACACTGGCATCAATAAACCTTAACAGTCTTTTACATCTCACTCTGGCATCGCCTTGACCTTAGCAACTTTTGAACCTAACGTCAGTAACCTGGGGAACCTTCATTAGGTTTAAAAACTGAAAACAATTATCCAAACC
This sequence comes from Birgus latro, assembly GCA_018397915.1. Lineage (NCBI taxonomy): Eukaryota > Metazoa > Arthropoda > Malacostraca > Decapoda > Coenobitidae > Birgus > Birgus latro. The sequence goes on along the minus strand of JAGKTI010019386.1, from coordinate 8,798 downwards.
AAACCAATCCAAACTAACCGTGAAAGGTACATCTTTCCAAACCAACCAAGGCATCCTTTGAACCTAACCTTGGCACACTTGTCACAAGGCTAACCTCTTTGACAAGGTGCCGTCTTTTATATCACCATTACCATCTGACTACTTTATTAATCTTAAGGAAAGAAATAGGCTTGTGAGGGGATTCATGAAGACTGTTTCTAATCCTGTCTCTACAAATGGTCGCTCTAACTGTAGAACAAAATGAAAAAATATATCACTGGACTGACAGTGTTAATGTAAAATAAACTGACATTGAAATCAAGCCTCCCTCAAACTAGAAAATGTTGTACAATTTGGTGATGACCACAGACAATTTTACTGACACACTGGTGCAGGAGTGGGACAACTTCTCATGGAGACACCAATATGACTGGGCAGCCCCTATTCCTGATTATACAAAATACTCCTCATCTCCCTCCCTCTCCCTCCAAGAAGGATGGTAGACTGCAGGATGGAGGCATCTTCAGCCTGTGGTCAACTGGGTTCATGTTCTGATTAGCCTGAGGCTGCAACTTCTACTACTAACAAAAAATTGTTAGCAATACCTATAATTATCTTACCAGGCATTTACCTTGATTTTTTTTTTTTTGCAAATATTTGGGAAAAAAAGTCTGCACTGAATTTTGCTTCAAAAATACACTATGTACCATTATTTAATAACAACCACTCGCATATAAATTTATAATCTAAGAAAATACTTAAGCTTACACCATGAGAAATGTACATTGGAATGCTGCTGTACCTTATTAGATTGGAGAAAAATTCTTGAATTCACTCTTTACATCCTTTTATTTGATTTTAATCCCTATTCATCAGACAAAGTAGCTAGTAGTAGGAGTTCAGAAGTAGAAGCTCAGATGAACAGTGAACAGCAAGCTGATGTTACCTTTTGTCTGTAATCCAGCATCCTTCTTTTGGAAGATAGGGAGGGAAATGAGGGATGTTTGTATAATGAGGCAGTAGAGACCCTCAGTTATCATTGCCACCATCTGAAGGCATCTCTTTCTAGAACCAGGCACAGTTGTTATACCATATACCATATGACAATCTCTCATTTCCAGTGGTCTGTGTGGGGCACAGACACCCAAGAAAGTACAGTACTGACCATGACCTCAGAACCTGTCCTGTTCACAAAATCCTTAGGGAGAGTATTCCAGAGTTTGACGGCTGACGGAATACAACACAGTATAACATTTAGACTTCTGATATACCATACAGTATTATACAATACCGGTATACAGGGTGCTTCATACATAGTGCTCCGTTAGAAACTCACTTGGCTGAAACTTTCTGCACTGCTGGGATGACTAAAACTGGTATTTTTTAACAAATCCTAGCTGGTCCAAGGGCTAGGTCTTCCCTTCAAGCAGCCAAAATTATTGGAGCTCGACAGAATTATTTGCCCGTCTCTTCAAAATCCCTTCGCAATTTTTGTGCGTTCTTTTGTAGTTTATTGTCTTAAATGTACTGTATTTAAAATGCCGAGGTAAAGGTAATTTCCAATTCTATCATTTTGATTTACAACACTATACTGTACTGATTTTTAAGTGCTACCAGGTATATCTTTAAAAGTGTCACTCATGTCAACTGAAATGCTCAGCCAGACATAAACAGAGCAGACACCCTAATAGCTACCTTCAATGTTCATCCGGTCTTATAAGACCTGACACTGACAAATCTTATACATTATGGCCAGAGTCACATGACAATTTTTTTTTCAAGAAACATCTTGCTTGTTACCTTGCCCGGAAAAGGAAAATCTGTCAAAAAGGTCAAATGAGTGGTTCCAGCTGGAATAAGACAGGCGAGCACTGCCATGCGAGTACATGAGATGGACATTAACAAGTAATTCTTACACTAACGAATAACAACATTAAAGATAATAATATTCCTCGAATATAATTTTTCATCAACATATTGTCCTGAGGAGTGAACACTTCTGCGGTGTTGGCCAGAATCTGAGAATGACATTTATGGCTGAACACAAACCAACAGTATCGATGAGGTAGCAACCTTCCACATCTCAAATGTGCTGTGCTTTCATTATCCAACACGAGAAATGCGTGCTTTGATGTATTAGTTTATAAATTTAATGTTCCACCATACCAATCAGCAAGATGGGACGTTTTAGCTTGACAGGCCTAATGACCTGAACATTTTCCCTTCCCTTCCAAGGGAATCTGTTTGCATACCAATGGAAAAAAAAAACTCCTTTGATGGGAAGGGGAAGTTTAAGGAAGAGATTATATTTAAGAACAGGCTGTTAGTCTGCTGGTGTGGACATGCGTGGACCAGTAAGAGTAGGGAATGAACAGTTGATGCTGGATAGACATTGCTAACAATGACTGAGCAGTCCCAACAACAACAACACAAATTGCAGAGCAACATGGAAGAGTGCTATATAGGGGACACCTTATACAACACGTTAAAAGGCAATATCAATTACAGTAAAACCTCGATATAACGGACTTCAGTAGACCGGAATTCGCTTTTATCGGACTCAAGGAGCTACCGGACTAAACCCCTATATATCAGAAAAAGTCCGATATAGCCAGAAAGCAGTCCGGACTGCCTGACAACTTCAGCTATGTTCACCACAATAAGAGAAGTAAAAGACATGTTTTTCAGTGCATAGTACAGTATTATTATACCATCTGATTAATGTAGTGAAGGTATAACACAGTACAATACTGCAGTGGTGGTGAAAACTACCGATTCAATCCGGACTAATGTCTGATATATCGGAAAAAGTCCGGATTAGCAGGGGTAAGTCCGGATGTCGCTTTTATCAGAAAATCGCATATTTCGGACTGGCCTGAGCCCCAATTAGTCCGTTATAGTGAGGTCTTACTGTACATCTAACAACTATCTGTTTCCACAAACAGGCCAAAAAGGTGGTAGGAGTTTAGTACGCAAATGATTGGGATAAAATACAGTCTGGTCTCACTATACGATAGGATTGCGCCAAGTAAAATCCTATTGCATAGAGAGGTACAGTAGATATAACGTGGGTTCAATGGGGTTTGGGTTGGTGGCCTCAACCGCGAAACCAAAAATTAAAAAAAAATAATAAAAATGCACTTTTAAGCTTCCCTTGGCATCCCTCTGTGACACCACACTTTCCACTACTGGTAACATGCTTGGCAGACACTATTTCCAAGTCACAAGTTTTAGTATTTCACACACAAAAGTTATCACTTCAATCAATATTGCACACTGCACTATTTGTTATGCACTTACACTATTATTTGATGATAGCAATGGTGTTTCAATTGTCTTTCATACACAAAATTGAACGAAAGTTAGTCGATCACAGCAAATGTAAATGCTGGGTGGCTATCTTGGCTCTGACAGCTGACCGTTGAGTTGTGTGTGTCACCTCATGACTGCGTCCACACAAGATTTTTGGAGGTGGCCGTCAAAAACATCATTCTAACAAAATTGCAACCAGTTTATTTTTTTATGTTATTCCGAAAAAGGGTATAACTTTTCATTTCAGTTCTAGCAGTTATCACATAGCAAACTGTTGTATAATGCGACCAGATTGTATCGGTACCTGAAATTTCCCCGCTTCAGCACTTACTTGACTCTGCAATAAATCATTTATTTTTCTCCAGTTATTCTATATGATTTGTTCAATTTTTAGAATAATTTCCATTGGAAACAGCTAGTTTTTGAGATATGCCCTACCCCTTGAAATGAGTAAATTACAAGCCATTTTTGGCATTAACAGAACATGACACCACTAAACCTAACTTACACCTCCAAACAATTCACTTTTAACTAAAACAAATTCCAGCCTTAATTTAATTATCAGATTTACATTCACAGAGGCCAAGGCAAAACTGAGTCACCACTTGTATGAGAGTAACTCAGCCAACGATTACTGGGTATCTCGTCCAACTGGTTAGATCCGTTAGATTGTAAAATGTTATATCTCCGTTATTATTGGTTTCCTACAGAAGTGTCACAAGAGATATTATGTTCACATAGATGAGATCCAACTGTGGTACATTCCCAAAACGACCGGATGGATTAGGGGCTGAAATAAGAATATCTAAATCTTATCGAGTACAGCAGCGTCAAAGATCTCACAAAACGTCAATGTTCAAGATACTAAGCTCTAAACTCAAAACATGTGGTTCTGTTTTCACAAATATTTTGTATCAACTTAACAGGTGCGGGCATGTTCTAACATTAATGCCATATATTGCATTTTAAACACACACACACACACGCTAACCAAGTTATGACCAAAATTAAAGTTTATTTTTCTGTATAATGACAAATTAAAGTTTACTTTTCTGTATAATAACAAACTACTATACTTATTAAACGTCACTGTTAAATCAATAATAAAACATACTCCTTACCTGTTAGCATTAATTATGATAATTCATGAAACTGTGGTCCAATTTGCATCTTCTTGAAATAGAAATATGACTTCCATTCCCTTCTCACTGCGTTTTTCTTCTGTTACACTGACTTTTTCACAATATCTTTATCCATTCTCTGTGATGACTATAATTTCATTCTGCCTACCTCCTGGCGATTTTCAGCTTGGGGGTGACTGAGGTGAAGAGGTTTGATAGATTTAATTCCTTCAGACTCAAGTTTAATAACAACTGAATGATATCGTTCAATGGAAGCCTAATTACGACGAACAAGAGTCCAAGAGTCGCTAGTGAAGTGTTTAAATTATGCTTCATTATACACTAGGTTTGATGACACAAGTTTCTGGAATTGGACGTTGATCTTCAGACCTTTGAAACGTCACTAATTTCTATGCACACAAACATTCACTCACACCATCACACAAAGTGCACGTGTGTGTTGTTTGCATGTAAACGTGTGTGTGGGAGGTGTGCACGTCTCCAGCACTTCCCAGATGTCAGCACGTCAATCTGGGTAAACGGCAGTCAGCAAGTTGGCTAGAACGGGTATGTACCTTTGCCACAGAGCTTCCCTTCGTGGCCTTTCGTCTCTTCGGGTCTTGCTTTTGAAATTTCCGTGTTATCTGCTCAGAACCACATTTCGCGTTTATCTCTACTGTTGTCTTTTCGCTTTCATTTTGGAGGATTCGGTAATTACTACAGTCGTCATGAATGCACAGTTTCCATTATTCTGCCCTCTAATTCTCCAGCAATTACAAGGAGATTATGCGGCACCAAACAGTAATAATTTTTTGGTTAAAATATCACCTAGGCCCTACCTAACGAGGCCGAAATACTGACAGCGTCCGAAAAAATGTCAACAAAATAACAAGTGCGACGCGGAAGACAAATCGGCCTTTAAAATTGGCGAATCTCCCCAACATGGCCATGTATATATAAAGCGGCAACCAGGCTGGCCCCCCTGCACGAATACACACTATAACTCTAACACACACGCACCTAAATTTCACTTACAAATGGCGTGGATCACATGCGCATTCGTTTGGGCGGCGGAGCAAACACAGCGGGGAGGTAATGTAAGCAAGACCGGGGTGGATTTCACGTCTAATGAGTGATAATGAACCGGGACGACCTTGTGATGTATCGGGGTCGTTACCATGTGTTTGGGAGTAACCAGCTCACACACACACACACGATTCCTCCCTCTCTCCCCGACTCACATCCATGATTCCCCCGCCCTTCTCTTTCTCTCTCTTTCCTCACCACATCCGTCTCTTCCCTCCTTTCCCAGTCAATCCCCTTCTCTCTTTTCTTCCACTCCTGTGATCCCTTTCTTTCTTCTCCCCTTCTCAGCCCTCTCTATCCCTACCGCCCGTCCCTTCTCAGATCTTCTTATGTTACTCCTTCCTTCAGCTTCTTCCATCCTTCCTCGCCATGTTCATTTTTCTCCTCTGCCATTTTACATCCTCCAGTCCCCTCACGTTCTCTTCCATTTTCTTCTCCCATCTCTTCTTCCCTCATGGTATCCTCCCCCTCCTTCCTGACAGTCCTGCTTCTTCTAATTATTCCTCTCTTTCCCCTTTCTTCTCCCTCCCCTCTTCCTTTTCCCTCATGTCCCAGTTCCTTCCCTTCGTCCCTGCCTCCTCAGACGAATCCTGCTCCTCCCTTTCAGTTTGTCCCCTTCCCTCTTATCTTTTCCCTTATTCCCCCTTTCTTCCCTACATTCTTAACTCTTCAAACTCATCGCTCACTTCCCCTTTCCCGTTACCTTTTTTCCCCATTTCCTTCCATATTTCTTTCCTCCAGTTTCATTCGTTTCTTTTCCTCAGTCCTTTTGTTTCATTCGTTTCTTTTCCTCAGTCCTTTTTTACATTCCTACCTCCTCAAGCTCATCCCTCACGTCTCCTTCTCCTTCTTTTTTCTCTCCTCTCTTTACCCCCTTTTTTTCCTCTCCTCTCTTTACCCCCATTCCTTCTCTCCCCCCCCCTCTTCCTTCTCCCTACACCTGTCTCCTAAGATTCATCCCCCTCTCCTCTCCTCTTTCCTTCTCTTGGTTCTCTTTCCTCACTTCCCCATCTTTCCCTGTTTCCGCCTCTCCGCATTCATCCCTGACTTCTTCCCCTTCCTTTTCCCTCCTTTCCTTACCCCCGTTCTTCCGTCTCCCTCTTCCCTTCTCTTCCTACGTTCCTACATATTCAGATTTAACCTTTTCTTCTTTCTATCCCTAGTCTTTCCTTCATTCTTTCCTCTTCCTCCCCTTTGTTCCTATTTCTTAATCTATTCTCTTCTTCATTCTCCCCCATTCCTTGTTACTTCTTTCCTCCTGTTCCTCTCTTTCTCAACTCATCCCTCATTTCTCCTTCCCCTTCCTTCTCTTTCATTCCTATTCCCTCATCCTCCCTCTTTCCCTTCCTTATCTATAGGGTAATCCCTCTTTTCTTCCTCCTTTCTTATTTGTTTCCCTATTTCTTTCCTCCCATTACCTTCTTCCATCTTACCTTCCAACTTCTTCATGATAAGCCCTCCTCTCTCTTTTCCTTTCATTCTCTCCGTTTCCTCTTCTCTCATCCCTTCCCTCATCATTCCTTTCCTTCCCTCGGCTCTGCTTCTTTCCACTCATTCCCCTCTTCTCTCTCATTTCCTTTCTTATTTTCTTGTCTCTTATTCCCCCTTTCCACCCCTTTCTTTCTTATTCTCCCTTTCCTTCCCTATTTCTTCTCAAACTCCCTTTCCTTCCCTATTTTGTCCCTTATTCTCCCTTTCCTTCCCTATTTTCTTGTCTTATACTCCCTTTCCTTCCCTATTTTTCTCATCCTCCCTTTCCTTCCCTATTTTCTTGTCCCTTATTCTCCCTTTCCTTCCCTATTTTCTTGTCTTATACTCCCTTTCTTTCTCTATTTTCTTGTCCTTTATTCTCCTTTTCCTTCCCTATTTTCTTGTTATACTCCCTTTTCTTCCCTGTTTTCTTATCTTATTCTCCCTTTCCTTCCCTATTTTCTTCTCTTATTCCCTCTTTCGTTCCCTCCTTGTGCCTCTTCATAAACATCCCTCACTTCCTCCCTTTCATTCCCTCTTTCCTCTTCCCCCATACACCCTTTCCTTTCCTCCCTCTACCTCTTCACGCCCATCCTTCTCTTCTCTTTCCTTCTCCCTTCTTCCATTCCCCTCGCCCCCTCCACCATCCCTCGCCATCCTCTCTTTCATTCTTGCTAATTTTCCTTCCCCTCCTTCTTCCACCCCCACTCATTAACTCCTCCTCCTCTTCTTCTTCTTCGTCCTCTTCTTTTTTATTGTGAGCTTATTGTTCTTGTTCTTCGTGTTGTTCTCTTTCCTCTTTTTCATCTTCCCCCACTACCTAACTCCTCTCTTACTCCTCCTCCTTCTTCTCTTTCTCCTCCTCCTTCTTCTCTTCCTCCTCCTCCTGCTACTCTTCCTCCTCCTCCTGTTTTCCGCGTTCGTACCCCGCTAAGTCGAAGCCACTGCCGTTGCTAGGGATCCGGACGAGGTGGTCGGCATCTCTTCAAGTCTTTGAGATAATCCAATGACTTCTCGTAAACTGCGATATCTTCTCTCAGATTCCCTCCATCCCTCCCTCCTTCCTTCTCCCCCTCTTCCTCTCCTTTCCTTCCCTTTTCCTTTCATTCTCATTCCTTGCGTTTTCTTTCCATTTTCCGTTTATTTCTCGTTTTCTGTTCTCTCCTTATCTTGTTAATTTTCTTGGTCACTGTTATCCCCCCTTTCCCCCCCCTCTCTCTCTCATATCTTATGTTTATAATATTATCATCATCTCCCCCTCTTTTTGTTTTTCTTTTTTTTTATTATTTTCTCCTGTTTTCTTTTACCTATTTATTTTTTTCCAAACAATTTTTCCGTTACCTCTGTACCTTCTTTCGCCTCCGTTTATCTTTTTCCTCCTTCCTTCAGGCTTTTTTTTCTTTATTATCAAAATTATCCTTTATTTTCTTCCTCGTCCATTCCGAGTTCCGTCATTGCTTCCTCTTCTTCATTCTCTCCCCTCTGACTCCTTCCTTTCCTTCCTTCCTTCCTACTGTCCTGTCCTTCCTCCCTTCTTTCCTTCCTACTGTCCTGTTCTTCCTTCCTTACTTCCTACTGTCCTGTTCTTCCTTCCTTCCTTCCTACTGTCCTGTTCTTTCTTCCTTCCTTCCTACTGTTCTGTTCTCCTTCCTTCCTTCCTATTGTCCTGCCCTTCCTTCCTTCCTACTGTCCTCTCCTTCCTTCCTTCTTACTGCCTCTCCTTCCTTCCTTCCTACTGCCTGTCCTTCCTTCCTTCCTACTGTCCCGTCCTTCCTTCCTTCCTACTGCCTGTCCTTCCTTCCTTCCTACTGTCCTGTCCTTCCTTCCTTC
>JAGKTI010019385.1:0-11351 GCA_018397915.1 Birgus latro | reverse complement strand
AGACAGTTCCAGAGTTGACCAGTTGCATAAATGAAGGACTGGGAGTAACGGTTAACTCTTGCATTAGAGAGTTGGACAGAAAAGGGATGAGAGTTTGTTGCTAGACGGGTACTACGTGCCCGTCGTAGAGGTGGAGGGATGCAAGCAGACAGTTCAGAGGAACAGTGACCATTGAAGTAGCGATAGAAGAGAGATAAAGATGCAACAGTGCGGCGAAGAGACAAAGGTTGAAGGGAATCAGTAAGAGGAGGAGAGTTAATGAGACGAAAAGCCTTTGACTCCACCCTATTGAGAAGAACTGCATGTGGGGAGCCTCCCCACACATGAGAGTTGTACTCCATACACGGGCGAATAAAACCCGTGTACAAGGTCAACAACTGTGCAAGGGTAAATAAAGTTCGGAATCGGCTTAGCACACCTAATCTCTTGGAAGCAGATTTCACAAGAGATGTAATATGTTCTTTCCAAGACAAATCCCGAGAGAATGAAACCCCAAGCATGTTCAAGGATGATGCAGGACATAACTGGACATTATTAAACATTAGTGGGTAATCCTGAGGAAGATTTTGTCGGGTTGATAAGTGTAAGAACTGAGTTTTGGGAGCATTAAAAATAACAAGATTATTTTTACCCCAATCAGAGATACGAGCCAAGTCAGACATTAGGTGTGTCATAGCCTCATCCCTTTTTTGTTGAAGTAACTGCTGAGATGGACGTTGCTGAAACCGAATGGAAAGGTGAAGAGTGGAATCATCAGCATATGAGTGGATAGGGTTAGATGTACAGCTTAGAAGGTCATTGATGAATAAAAGGAAGAGAGTTGGTGATAGGGCAGAGCCCTGAGGAACACCACTGTTGACAGGTCTAGGAGAAGAACGATGGCAGTCTACAACAGCGGCTATAGAACGACCAGAAAGGAAGCTAGAGATGAAGGCACAGGTAGAAGGATAGAAACCGTAGGAGGGCAGTTTGGAAATTAAAGATTTATGCCAGACTCGATCGAAAGCCTTTGAGATGTCAAGTGCAATGACAAAGCTTTCCCCAAAGTCCCGAAAGGAGGATGACCAGGAGTCTGAATGGTAGGTGAGAAGATCGCCATTGGAGCGTCCCTGACGGAACCGATACTGACGATCAGAAAGAAGGTTGTGACAGGAAAGATGCTTTAAAACTTTTCTGTTAAGAATTGACTCGAAAACTTTTGAGACACTGGATGTTAAAGCAATTGGACGATAGTTAGAGGGTTGGGAATGGTCACCCTTCTTTGGGACTGGCTGAATAAAAGCGAACTTCCAGCAAGAAGGAAAGGTACAAGTTGATAGACAAAGGCGAAAGAATTTACCTAGGCAGGGTGTAAGCACAGGAACACAGTTTTTGAGGACAACAGGAGGGACTCCATCAGGTCCATATGCCTTGTTAGTATTGAGGCCAGTGATGGCAGAAAATACATCAGCTGAAGAAATTTTAATGTCAGTCAAGAGGAAGTCATAGGGGGGAAGTGATGGAGGAATAGCGCCGGAACCGTCTAAGGCGGAATTGGAGGAGAAAGTTTGAGCAAAGAGATCTGCTTTATCAGTAGAAGAAATAGCTACAGAGCCATCAGAATAGAAAAGAGGAGGGAGGGATGATGTGGTAAAGTTGTTTAGAAAGGTTTTTGGCAAGGTGCCAGAAGGAGCGAGAAGAATTCGAGTCGGAGAGTTGAGAACATTTAGCACGGATGAAATTATTTTTAGCAGAGTGAAGAACAGACTTAGCACGATTCCGGGCAGAAATATATAAAAGATGTGATTCAGGGGTGGGTTGGCTCCGGTACCTCTTATAGGCCCTCTCCTTGTTGCGGACAGCATTAGATCAAGCGTGATTAAACCAAGGCTTTCTTGCATTAGTCAGAGGATATGAGAAAGGAATGTATGCTTCCATAAACTCCGTAATGCGCAAGGCACACTCAGATGGCTCCCGGCCATGGAAGCAATAATCATTCCAAGGAAAATCAAAGAAGTACTGCCTGAGGGCCTCCCAATCTGCAGCTCCAAAGTGCCACAGGCGACAATTTCTTTGGAGGGTCCACAGGCCGTATCAGAGCGATAGGACAGGTTAAGGTAATAAGGTTATGATCGGAGGAGCCCAACGGAGAGAAAAGATTAACAGTGTAAGCAGAAGGATTAGTTGTAAGGAAAAGGTCAAATATGTTGGAACTCTCTCCAAGGCGGTCAGGGATACGGATAGGGTGCTGTACAAGCTGCTCTAGGTCATTAAGGATAGAAAAGATGTAGGCTTGTTCACCAGGTGGATCAATGAAAGGAGAGGAGAGCCAAAAGTGGTGGTGAACATTGAAATCTCCTAGAATGGAGATTTCAGAGAAAGGAGAAATGGATAGAATGTGTTCCATCGTAGAAGAAAGATAGTCAAAGAATTTTTGATAGTCAGTAGAATTAGGAGATAAGTAAACAGCACAGATATATTTAGTCAGAGAATGACAGGACAGCCGAAGCAAGAGAGTAGAGAATTCAGAAGAATCAAGTTCAGGAACACGAGAGCAAGATAGATCGTTGCGTACATATACGCAACAGCCACCTTTGGCTTTGAAATGAGAATAGAAAAAGTAGGAGGATACAGAAAAGGATTTGCTGTCAGTTACCTCAGACAGCTGAGTCTCAGAGAGAAAGAGAAGGTGAGGTTTAGAGGAGAAGAGGTGGTGTTCAACGGAGCGAAAGTTAGAGGAAAGGCCGCGAATGTAACAGAAATGAAGATGGAGTGAGTCAGACAGTGGTTCCAGGCAGCTCTGCCTCAGAACTGCTGACTAATTTAGCACAGAAGAAACACTGAGAGATTGCTACTGAATTAATCAGCTTCGTTTGAGAAGTGGGTATATCAGTCTACTCTTGTTTCCTACCAGCATGCCTAGTGAAATGGACCAAACACTTTTGACACCACGTCGCAGACCTAACCATATGCACATTTTACTTCCTGTGTAGATGGTATTCATATACATCTACCAATGAAAGTCAATTCGGCAAGTATCATGTAAAAAAAAAAAGTGGGATTCCAAACCCCTGTCATATGCACTTATGTACATAATTCATACAAATAATTCGATCCTCTGTCACTTTCTTAGCCACAACTAATTTCATAACCCCACATTCTTACACACTCAGTTACCGTATACGTCTTCTGTCTATCCGGCCCTCCACGCATTACGTCGCCTTCGTTGATTTTCCCTTTTCATCGCTCATTTTACATTCATTCTCTCCTTATGACCATGACATCAAAGCACACTCTCTTCTACTCCATTATCAACATACTTCCTTGATGCACATCTCCCGTGAAGTAATTTATTCTTTATTGAATCCACTCTGCGTGCTCTAACACATTCATCAATAATTCCATTTCTGCTGTTCTTACTCTTGAATTTTAGCTCATGCCATACCAAACTTTCACACCCATTCGTTAATGTGGGCACTAACACAGTTCATGCATCCTCCCACAACCTACTCACTCTGATCTCTGTTTAGCACCGGCCACCTTCTTTCGTTCTACCACTCTCTTTTCAACATCCCTTGCACATTTGCTTCTCTTTTCTGCTACTGCACCGGGGCAATAATACCGTTCAAACCTTTTTCCATTCAGCCCATCACAGTGAGAGTTACCCTGTCTCTCAACAAATGCATTCTACAAAGAGACTTGTCTTATCTTTAGCGTTAATCACTTTATTCATGTCTACATTTACTTTAAAAGCACGACGTTCACAGACGTTCACAGAACATTGCACCAGACTGTACGGATGCTATGCGCTACTTTCAAACACCACAACATTATCTGCAGGCATCAGATTCCAGATAGATCCACTGTTCACCGTAAAGTACCATCCTCACGCCTCTCTCCACAGTCGAGTTTTAACATCTCTTATAACCTCATCCGTGTTATTCAGTGAACCGCCATGAGGACATCACAAAGTCTTGTCTCACTCCAACACTGATAATGAACTCGTTTAACCATCATCTACTCTTACTAATTTTTCACTACCATCATAAAATCTCTTTATAGCATTCACCAGCTTTCCATCCACACCATGCATAGACTATAAACAAATTTACATAATTCTTCCCTCTTCACCTTATCATACTGTTTTCCGACATCCACAAATGTCATAAATATTAAACACTCCTTCCCTTATGCATTCTCTACTATCTTACTACAGCTGTTTGATTCACACTTCCCCTACCACTTCTACAAACCACCTTGTTCCTTACTCATCAAACATTTTAATATATTCCTTACCGTCTCTATAATCATTCTTCCATATATTTTTCCTACAACATTCAGCCAGACTTATGATACAGTAATTTTTGCACTCACTTCGATCACCTTTATTTTGTAAAGGCAAAATCACATCCTTCTTCCATTATACAAATACAGTTTCACTCATCCAAACTTTCTCGCATATTTTAGTAAACATTTCATTCCAGCCTCCCCAGCACATTTAATTATTTTTACATGCACCTCGTCAGCACCTGATGTCAGAGCATTCTTCAGTCTCTTCACAGCATTCTTCAGTTCTAACATTGTCACATTTTCGGTTAAACACATTCCTTCTCTGAGCATAACCAAAACTTCATTCATTAGCCTCTCAAAAAGGCTCTCTCCGTTTGCATAGATTCAGTATACCGATATTTATTAACCAATGAACAGCCTTCATAGGAACGTGTCTCGACTCCAGATTTATAAGCCAGGTGAATAAGGTATACCTGTCCATCAGCCTTCCCTCTCCGCTTGCCACATGCTGGAGTGACGTGCTTGCTGTACATGTACCCTATCAGAAGCCGAGGAATCGTTATGAGACAGACAGAAAGACATCCAAACAAGACAAAACAAGATGAAAACAGACAGACAGACAGACAGACTGATTAAATGACTGACTGACTGACTGACTGACTGACTGATGAGACAAAACAGACAAACAGACAGACAGACAGACAAAACAAGAAAATTAAAAAAAAAGACGTACATACAGGCAGACAAGACAGAGGTTCTCGTGCCTTACTTGCTGCGTAGTGGAGTAACGTGCCTGCCGTAGAAGTAACCACGGCAGATCCCAAGGAAGCGTTCCACTGCCATGGAGGCCACAGTGAAGTGAGTTACCATGCTCACGATCACCATGCTGAACCCGTGGTAGTCACACATGCCCTTCTGTTGGAGGGATAAGAAAAAATAGATTAATAAGATATCCTTTCCCTGTGATATCATGGCCTACTGTGTTTTTTAAGTGATAACATAACATAGTAAACGACAGTTTTTCACTCACACTCGCCAAAATCAGGAAATATAAAAACACCAGAGTTAGGGAGCTATCATAAGACTGCACATCAAAATAGGGCACAACTTCAGTCACTTCATCATACAAGCCCATTATCACGCAATGCATGAAATATCCATTCACTGAATAAATCTTAAATATTGACGGGAAAGACAAGCCTCCGGGTTTTAAAGATAACTGTCGAGGCATATGACGAAAGTAAAACAGGACTCGTCCCTCTGTATCATTGCTATCTGTACTGTATAATACGGGATGCAGGCTAATGAAAGCGAACAACGACAGACGAGCAGTACCGTTCGTGTCAGTCAGGGATTAAGGACCTGCCTTCCCTTTCACAGTTCATATATTGATCCCTTCAGTCCAGTGACATATATTGTATTTTATTTTTGCATTCACTGGACGATCTTATTCACGTTTGGAGATTATTCGAACTGGAGGGGTTACTGTTACATATCTCCCTTACTAATCCCTTTTCTGCAAGATGTCAGTCCGAGTATTTTTTTTTCGTTTAGAACTACAAATAAACTAAATCAAGAAAGTATACATATGGGTCTCAGCTCATGACAGTACTACTTTGGTCTTATCTATGACTGACCCTCGCAGCAGCTAAGATGCTAGAGGACTCCATTTCTATTTTGTTCTTGCTGCTGTCAAACGATATTATTGAGTTAAGGAGGGCACATCCATAGGGAAGGATGTAATGTATCTAACACCTCCACAACAAAACAGGGTCTCCTAAGCTAACTAAAACCGTCTGAAGATAACGAGAATATAGTACAAAATGCGTCGTCAGTATAGTGAATAACATCGCCTGGCAGTAGGAGGAATAAAATAATGTCCTTTGGCCCAGAGGAATAATACTGCGTCTCCTTCACAATCGTAAAGAACTTCAGGTATAAAGAAGATGAAAAAGCTTGTCTGTTCTACGGAGACTCATTAAAGCAATTGATTTATTGTTTGCTAATATCCATTCTTCCCCTATAATATGACAGACAACAATCGATTTATATCCAGGTCCCAAGTTGTACTGCTGAGTGAACAAATCTATATACACGTTTACACTGGATTTTTTTTTTTTTTAAGGCTTCACTACATCCTATTAATATGAAGGGAAAGATATAATGTTCACTCATCCAAAAGAAACAGTACTTAAGACCAACACAAGACTAAGGCCCGTGTTATTAATACTGATAGTGTGAAGGCGTGCAAGGGTTCTCAGTTTTTGGTCACAGAGCCGTTGCTGATTACTGTACAGTCTGTTAGGCGGGATGCAGACTGGTCACATGCTACAGTTGCAGGTATTCCATAAATAGATGTCAAATATTAATGGCTTACCCGATTCTTCCCATACTCTGTTTTAATAGTATGGTAGCAAAAATAGAGGAATACATACGTGAAGTTAGACAGGAATGAAAGTAAGGGTTACAGCTAATTAGGAAAAAAAGTTTTTTCTTTGTTTTCTTTTCAATATAAATGTACATTATAGCTTCCGGCAAGAGACAGAACTACAGACAGGTTAACAGATCATGTCGATGGCATATACTCGTATTTTATTCCATCCTGGCCACCAAGCAGACGAACTGATGCAAGTTAAGCGAACCCTGTCATACAGATGAGTTGCCCAAATTCATACCTGTCCTCTCAGTTCGAAGTCTCCCGTAAACTAAATAAAATCGTCTGGAGATAGGAAATAAAAAATACGTTCTCACGTTGAAGAGGTTAAACAGAAAGGTAGATACAGATGCAGATAGAGAATTACATACATAAACTAGAATGGCACTCAGTAGCGCGCATACCTCCGCCACGGCCCTACATGCAGCTGGAAAAAGACTACCCCCCAATAAAACTATATATAAATCCGCTAGATCAGGAATTTATATGGATCCGCGCCAAACTGTACACATTCGTAGATACCAACATCCTAAATATGCATGATTTTTTTATCAAGATCCGTGCAATATTCACTGAAAAATTTACGAAAATGTCGAAAAACGCCCTGTCTCGCAATGTTAGAGAAAGTGGAAAAAAAAAAAAAAATCCTGGATTCGCACCTTTATCCGGATCCGCACCAAAATTGAGTGGAGCCTGTTTTGGGCCAAACCCATTCTTCTACCAAGCTTCGTGGAAATCCGTCCAGAAGTTTTTGTATAATCTTGCTCATAAACCAACCAACAAACAAACAAACGGACAGGGGTGAAAACATAACCTCCTCGGCGGAGGTAACAAGTAGATAGGAACACGGGGTCGCATCCTAGTGGAGTTCCCAGGATTTCTAACACCTCTTTCTTTCCAGTCTATTTTTGTATGTGGTTCTTTATTATTCTCTCTCTCTCTCTCTCTCTCTCTCTCTCTCTCTCTCTCTCTCTCTCTCTCTCTCTCTCTCTCATCTTTTTGCACGAGTTACACGGAAGAGATTATAAATGAGCGATACGTAAAATCAGCCGCAAAGGGAGAGGTGTTTGAAATCCTACTAAGCCAACGAGAATACGAGCCACAAACAGACAATGGAGCCTCACCCCTCCCGTCCACTGGCCAGTAGCGTATGCGGTGAGGACTGGGAAGGTGGTGGCCAGCTTGCCGATGAAGTCAGTCCACATGAGGGTGAGCAGGAAGATGTGGAACACTGTGCGGGAGGAGGCTCGGGGGGAGTTGGAGAGCAGGTACCACAGCGCCCCTATGTGTCCTGGTGGTGGACGCGAGAATTACAGACAGAATACAAATGAAAATTATACTGCGGGAGGTGGTGATTAAATTATTAGACTGGTGATCTGATCTCTGGAAGGACGTGAGTCTGAGTCAAAGTTTGGGGACAGGTGAAATATAAATACTACAGACCCCATATTTATGTCCCCTTGTGCAGGACTCTAGAATAAAGAAAGATTATATGGGTAGTCAAAGCAAACTTATAGATAAATAGGTAGATAGACAGATGAATAGACAGTGTGTGTGCTTGTGTGTGTGTGTGTGTGTGTGTGTGTGTGTACAGTCGGAGAAAGAAGATCACGTAATACTTCATCTCTTCTGTTTCTCACGTTCCTCCTCTGATAAATATTCCTAGGCTGTGAGAGGAGTAGTATCTTTCTCTCCTCACAGATGATTTATTTTATTTTAACAGTGTCAAATACGTTGTTAGCGTGAAGTAGACGCAGTGGAATAGTATAAGACCTTATGTATGTGACTGTACACTGGTGAGCAATAGTTTCGGCTTACCCTCTAATCCAACCTCTAGGTGAAGGCAAGCATGGCCAAGGTGTCACAAGAAATGAAGGATGGGTCCAGTGTTGAGATGGTAAATTCAAAGTTTTGCTGGACTACATGAGGAACAATTTAGGATGATTCTCTTATTCGTTCCGTCTAGAAAAGCTTAAAAAGGTTACGATAGGTGTGAGACCCTGGCTATGACTCCCTTCAAGCCAGGGTTTAGGTTAATTTTGATCTAGAGCAGAACTATGGCTCATGAGTGAACATTTCTGTCAATCTCCCTATTTGTTGTATAGCCAGACGTTTTAATAGTGGAGCAGTTGGTCACGAATAAATAGCCTCCACTTTGCCCTGTCTGCCACCATCAAGTTGCGCTACCTCTATTTCACACCGCCTTTATTCATAAAGTTTTCCACCTCATTCATCCACCTCATCCTCGATCTCCTTCTCCCTCTCTCTCGCTTTACCCCACTCATATACACTTTTCTAATCAGTGTTTACCCTCCATTTGTTTCACGTAATCAGATCATCTCACTGTAGACCTGACACTTTCCACTACATTCACATCAACACCACAACGCTCCTGATCATCTTCCCTTTGCCAGTGTGCTTCTCCACATTACTCAACGAGCTTCTCAGGTAACTCAGTGACATTCCTCTCACTCTTGACTTGTCCTTCACGCAAAGTCTAAGCTTCACTTCATACTTCAGTGCAGAGAGTACTGTAGTATCGTGCAACGACTTCTTTACTTCCATGCTCACCTCCTTGTTCCTTGTCATCATCCTCAGTATATCTTCAACATACTTTCCCTGTGGTATCCTTTCTCGTGTTTCATCTTCTAAACTCCCATCCTTGGTCAGCACACTACCCAGATATTTGAAGATGTTCATGTTCTCTAATTCCAGACCATTCAGCCTTACAACGCACTTGATAAATTCATTCCTTCAGTAATCATAACTTTTCTCTTTGCTACATTCCTTTTCAAATTTGATTTCCTACACACTCTTTCATATTCATTCACCAGGCCTTGCAGCTACCACTTCTCTTCACAGAACATAACACTGCTATCGGTAAACAACAGTATAGTACGTTTCGACACCCTATCCTCTCTAACTAAGGACACTCAACATATGTTGCCCCTCCTGCATTTCTTTAATAACACCATCCATATTAAACAAGTTTGGAGAAAAGACACATCCTTGTTTCAGTCCACCATTAATATAATAAATTCTCGTAGTTCGCCCTCCACAGGCACTGTTGCCTTTGAGCCATCATACTTACCGTACTATGTCAGCATTCATCAATTTCCCAGCTACTTCGTAATTCTCAGCACCTTCCTCATTTACTGTCTGTCTGCGCTGCCATTTGTTTTCTCTAAATTCATGAAGACAGTATACAACTTCCTCCACTTCCCTTAATATTATTCTATTTTTCATAATTATTAGAAAGAATAATGTGTTCTACATGTTCCCATCCCTTCCCTTCCCGAAAAACCTTTCCTCCTGTATCACCCTTCCCCCGGTTCTCTTCCTCGCCGTTTCGTCAGCTCTCCTATAATACTAGTATATATTTTCACAACTGAAGAAAATTTCCCTATGGATGCCATGTGCTTCTCTTTCTCTCTTCCCCTAGTAAAGTACCAAGAAACTAATATAGGTGATTTCTAGTATTCTGGCACACTACCAGTCCAATCTGCACAGTTTATTCAGTCACAACCTCTCCCAGATTTCAGCATTTTACCACACACTCCATCAATCCCATCACTAGCTAAAATAGGCGCTACCTTCATTAAGTATCATTCCAAAATTATCTGATGTATGGTTGCCTAATAACCTACCATATACAATAGCAACATGAGAGACAGAGAGACAAACGGACGGACTCAAAGAAGAAAGTGACGAGCCAACTTACCAGTGATCCCAGCGAGACACAACAAAATCGGCGAGACTATGGTTGCCCCTGGGTAGTTGGCGATGGTGCAGAAAACCGAGTCATGGAAATCAGGGATGGGGGTAGTGGTGTTGGGGTCATGGTACGACGAATTAGGGTCATGGTAGGAGGGTGGGGAGGTGGAGAAAATTGAGGGTGAAGTGAAAATGGACGAGTCTGGGTCAAAAGTTGTGTGGGAGGGATGTGGAGTGCATGGGGGTGCTATGGGTAACCACTCCAACCCCTCCTCCACTCCCCCGCCACCTCCTCCAATTTTATTCGGCCTCGGCTCCTCAGTGCTCCTCATCCTGTGTCTGAAAGAATGTGGAAATTATTGACACCAAGTTTTCCTGTTAGTGATCACATTAGAAACTTAAATTTACCACTCTTACTCCCCCTCAACTCCCCTGCCACTCAGTCCTGTCCCATCCACTCCCCCACTCCCTCCTGTCCCATCCACTCCTCCGCCATTCCCTCCTGCCCCAATCACTCCCCCTCCTTTCTCTCCTTTCTCATTCACCCCCTTGTAGCTCCTTCACCCACCCCCCACTCCCTCCTGTCCTTTCCGCTCCTTTGCCAATCACTCCTGTCCCATCCACTCAGTTCCACTCCTTCCTATCACATCCACTTCTTGCCACTTCCTTTCGTCCCATCTACTTCCTTGCCACTCCCTCCAGTCTCATCCACTCCCTTGCCACTCACTCCTGTCTTATCCACTCCCTTTCCACTCACTCCCGTCTCATCCACTCCCTTGCCACTCATGTCCCATCCACCCCCTTGCCACTCATGTCCCCCCTCTCTCTTGCCACTCATGTCCCATCCACTCCCTTGCCACTCATGTCCCATCCACTCTCTTGCCACTCATGTCCCATCCACTCCCTTGTCACTCATGTCCCATCCACTCCCTTG
>JAGKTI010019384.1:0-17021 GCA_018397915.1 Birgus latro | reverse complement strand
TGAGTTTCCTTACGTCAGCTACACAACACCAAGGCAAGCAGATGACAGAGTGATGCAACAACTATAAGTAGAGATTAACTTTTCTTTAAGATGGATTCATTATTTGGAAAGGCACCTTTAGAAGGTGCTAAGAGAAGAGACAAAGGCAAAAAACAGGATGATGACCTCTACCCAGGGTTGGTTGAAAAGGAAACTTACAATAAGTTAGTTGAAAAAGTCAGTAGACTAGAGAGAACTTTTCAAATGGAATTCAATGAAATTAAGAAGGAGGTACACAAACAGAAGGAAAGAAATGAAGAATTAATAAAGGAACTAAACAGAAAGGCCACAACAATAGATGAACTAATAGGATGATGAATTCTACCCAGACCCAGTTGAAAAGGAAGCTTACAATAAGTTACCTGGAAAAGTCAATAGACTAAAGAGAAATTTAAAAATGGAAATCAATGAAATTAAGAAGGATCTATGCAAACAGAAGGAAAAAAAAATGAAGAATTTATAAAGCAACTAAACAGAAAAGCCACAACAATATATGAACTATCAGCTGAGGCAAATTCACTAAGAACAAAGGATAGTGAAATGGGATGTACATTGTCACCCATGAGAGAATTATGGATGATTTCAGAAATGATACAAAGAATATCAGGAAAGCAAGCAGTCTGATAGATCAAAGTAATAATATTGAAGAGAAAATAACACAGGAAAATGAAATGGTGAGAAACTGCAAAGATGAGGTACAAACTACATATGCTGCAATGGTGAAAGTAAAGAATGATTTAGAAACAAAAGGAGAAGAAAAAAGCGTAGGAAAGGAGGTGAAAAAATCATAAAAAACAACCCATAACTAGTCAGGAAAGCTGTAGAGATTAACAAATCTATAGTAATCAGTGGCATTGGTGAAGAAGAAATAAAAAACAAAATCTCAAGAGACAAAAATGAGATGGAAAATATAATGAACATATTGAAGCAAGTATCAGAGGATATCTGTGATAAAGATATAGATGAACATAAAAGGCCTGGGAAATATGAGATAAATAAGTCAAGGCCCTTGAAAGTACTCTTTTGGAGTATAAACACTGTAGAGGAAATATTAAAAAATATTTTGCCAACAAACTCAAGGAAAAAGAGGAATTTAAGCAAGTATGGATAAAAAGATGCCTAACTAAAGAGGAATGGGGAATACTAAAGGAGGAGAGGAAGCAAAAACAAAGAACGATGAAAGATCACAAGAAGACAAGAGTAAATTTTTTTACAAAGCAACTGGATTGCAGGTATGAAAGTGGTACATAACCAACAGGGAATAAAAAGAAGGAAGGTAGTAGACTCAAGCTATGGCAAATATGTAAACAAGATGATTAACGATGTACTCAAAAGTAGATGGAATGGTATCTAAATTATTAGAGATGAAAACCTATACCAAAGAAAAGGAACCACATATTATTTGCCTAATTTAGACAAAATTAACCTAACAGATATCAAATGATACCCTAAACTTAGAGGAATATAATATATGGAGAAAAATCTACAAGTCAAAGAAATAGGACTAGATATACCCTCATAAGTGGAAATACAGTAATTGCAGTAGAGATTAACACATCTGAAGGGAAAGTAAATATGGCAAATTTATACATGCCACCCAAAACAAACACTTGGGAAAGAGGTGAATATGAAGACCTGACAGAAAGTACCATTCAGAGTTTAGGAGCATTACTACATAGAATGGAAGAAAAATCTGAAAGAATTATATTAACTGGAGATTTCAATACAAATATGAATTGGGATACTCGAGATGTCTGAAGCCATGAAAGCTGTTGGGATCAAAAGCTCCTGCATCTTGTGAACGAGTTTTCCTAACACAACGTGTAAAGGAAAACACCAGAAAAAGAGGACGTGATAGGAAGCATTAGGAGAAACATGTTAAGGTGGTTTGGGCATGTGGAGAGGATGGAGAGTGAAAGACTGATGAGGAGAGTGTATGTGAGTGAGGTGGAGGGGGGGGGAGAGGGAGGGGGAGGCTGAGGATGAGATGGAGGGATGGAGTGGAGAGGTAAATGAGAGAGGAGGGTGTGAGTTGGGAGTGGGGTAGTGAAATGGCAAGGGACAGAGCGACATGGAGGTGATTTGTTTGTGGCCACTCCGTGCAGCATTGAGGTGTCTGGCAATAGATAGATAGATAGAAGAACTGACAATATAATGTATCACCCTCCATTCAGCAAAAACGACCATGCAGTATTAAACTGCAACTTCAGGACTGCATTTGACATAGTTAACAGTAATGAGAGCTACAACAAGGGCCTAAACTACAAAAAGGGCAACTACTATGACCTAAATAAGTACTTCTTAGAAGAGTGGGAAAAGGAGCTTAGAGGACAAGATTTAAATGTTATATACAGAAAACTCTGAGAATTTTATGAAATACGAGCCCAAAATTACATCCCTCAACACAAAGAAACAGAAATGAAAATAAAGAAATGGTTTAAAACAGAATGTAAAAAAATTGAAAGAAAAAAGAGATTTGCTGTGGAACAGATACAGAAAACACAATAGTGGGAGGGCATGTAACAAATATAAACTGGCAAGAAACAATTATGCAAGGATATGGAAAGAAGCTCAAAGACATTTTGAGCAAGAAATTAGAAAAATAGTGATCAACCGAAGTTATTTTACAGCTACATCCGAAGCAAAATCAAAGTTAAAAATAAAATACAGTCCATTCCGGATGAGAGGCTCATCTATACACAAGAAAAAGATATTTGTAAAGCACTAAATAAAAATTTCCAATCAGTTTTTAAAGGAGAAAATAATTTGGGAGAGATGATATGGAACATGCATCCCCACACATATTACTAGATATACAAATATCAGAAAAAGAAGTACAGGAAGAGGAAGAGTTAAGCAAATCAGACAAAGGAAAAGCAAATGGTCCTGACAAAATTTCAGGTTGGGTGCTACATGAATGTGCAGAAGAGTTAAGCAGACCTTTATATTTAATATTCAAGGAATCCTTAGGTCAAGGTAAACTACCTGATTTCTGGAAGAAAGCAAACACTGTTCCCCTATTCAAGAAAGGGAACAGACAGAATCCCCTCAACTACTGACCAGTATCACTGACCAGTGTTGAATGTTACGTGTAATACATGCTTTGACTGATTGCTTGACTGTGTGCATGTGTAAAGTGGGGAAAAATGGGGAAAAGTAGGGTGAAAAGGGGCACTTTGGGTGAACGTCCAGAACCTAATTCCATTTTTCCCATAGGTTAGTTAATTTGTAATGCACGGTTTTCTATAGCACAGGTGCGGTCCAGAACCAATAAACCCCTTCATTACCGCGCCTCCCACCCCCAGCCGCCCCGCTCTCCCTCCGTCAAACCGAATTCCCGGAAGTTCATGCGTGTGCGTGGGGGGTGATCGTTTATCATAAGTGCGCTGTTTTTCATTTTATATTACTTTTATATTCTCAAGTACATGTTGACCACGAGGTACACTGTGCATGATTTGAAATACATTTCCTATAGTAGTATACGTGTAGGGATATATATACTTTACTAAACTTTCATTGTTCCTATAAATATAGACTTTACAGACATAAAAAGGTATATACAGTACTCATATGTTGCTCCTCGTGGAGTTGATACACTGCAGGATGTACGTTAGGAAAGTCCAGGTGAAGTGTAGGTGGCCTTTGATCTGCAAACGGATCCGACAAGAGGGTGAAGGCAGGTCCTCAGGGACTCTGCAACAATGGCGAGCCTACAGGGCTGGGATTTGAGCAATTATCTATCTCGCTTTCATCACTCGTACTCTCGCTATCACTGTCGTTTTCTGGTATATAATCATCGTCTGACTCACTCACTGATGTCTGACTGAGTTTCATTGTCGTCAGACTCATCTAACTCACTAGCAAGCTTTGTATCAAATTCGTCATCAGTATCAGATGACGCCATGATCACGCAAAAACAGCCAAAAAATAAAAACACACAGTCACAGCATGCAGCTTGGGGGATACTGAGGGGTTGCAGGTGAGAACTGGCTGCTGGTTGGTTGTGGGGCCTAGGAGGGTGGTTGTCATGGTGACCACGTGCTGATATGCCTAGTGCAACTATTTTTTTCTGTTTATATCATACCATATAGGTCTATATATATGCCCAAAACATTTGAAATAATAAATCATATCCAAAATACCCAAATGATGTCAATCATGGCCTGGCATGGACTCTGATATGGCCATGGCATGGCCATGACAAGGAGAATGACGTCAGAGTCAAGTTGCCAGTTCTTACAACCCAAGTCTCTCTAGTAACCCCAAAACCAACACTCCTACCCTCCTATACCTCCCTATGCTTATCAGGTTTACCAACGTAAACCTTACAATTATCGGTTCCTCGCCAGAACTTTTTCTAGGTTTACAAGTGTAAACCTTATCGATTTCGGTAATGAAGAGGTTAACCGCGCCTTAGGCGACTTGACTGTAATCTGTTCTGTTGGATGCAGGATTTTCTCAGAAAAAAGGAAATGAGAATAGTACTAAGGGGTAATTACTCATCATGGAGGGAAGTGACAGGTGGAGTTCCACAAAGTTCAGTGCTGGCACCAATTATGTTTTTAGTACATATAAATGACACAGATAGTAACACTGGAAATGGAAGCTAGCTAAATATGTTTGCTGATGATGCAAAAATGCAAAGGAGAATTACTAACACAGATTCTTGCAAAGAGCTACAAGAAGAATTAAATAAACTTCATGAATGAGGAATAAATGGCAAATGAAATTTAAAGTGGACAAGTTTCATGTAATTGAGTTTGGTAAAAATGAAAAAGGGCCAGACTGGGATTATACGTTAGGAAGGTCAATCCTACACATATCAGATAGGGAGAAGGACCTAGGAGTGATTATCAATAACAGACTATCTCCGGCTGACCATGTAAGTGAGAAGGTACGTAACATGTATACACTGCTTGCTGATATGAGAAGAGCATTCACATACAAAAATGAAGACATGTTGAGAAAGAAAATAACATCATTCATCATACCAACCCTGGAGAATGCATCAGTAGTCTGGCATCCTCATCTCAAAAAACACACAGATAAGATTGAAAAAGTACAAAGGACTGCTACAAGATGGGTACCAAGCTTAAGGGATCTAAGCTATGAAGAAACAATAGAAAAACTGAATCTACCGACACTACAAGAAAGAAGGAAAAGAGGAGACACAATTATGCTATATAAATGCATCTCAGGGAAAGAGAAAATAGAAATAAATGAGTACATAACCTATGGGGAAGCATCAGCACGAGGACACTGCAAAAAACTACATAAAAAGAGAGGTGATTAAGACATAAGGAAATTCAGTTTCCCAAATAGGGCAATTGATCAGTGGAATGTGCTACCAAATGAAAGTGTGTGCCAAAACAATTCATAAATTTAAGGATATGCATGATAAAACGGTTTAATACAGGGGACAGGACGAGTCTGACGCATTCCTGTAAAGATACAATTAGGCAAGAACACACACACACACACACACACACACACACACACACACACACACACATTAAAAAAAAAAAGAAGGGTATGAGTGAGAGATGTTTGCATATAATTATGGTAGATCTAACTTCTGATTCATGGATACTTGTGTGGCAAAACAAGAACAAAAAATCATGATCATCATCATCATAATCTTTTCAACCTTAACTCCTACATAAGATCTGAGACACGGTATACTTCAAACACAAAGAAAGAAAGCACAAAGTACGTACTCTACAGTACAGTGAGGACAGTGAAATGGGCCACACAGTTATTAAGTTTTCAAACCTCTAAAATATTACCTTTATTTCATTAACAAACACATTCTATACATATTATAATGAATTTTCAGCATCTCTAAATTCCAAAATCTGTTTTGATATTTTACCCATCAAAAAATCACTGGGACAGTTCTGAGGAGTTATCACTGTTCATCTTTTACTTCTGGGTCTCCTTCACATTTAGAGCAAGTAATCTACTAACTCTGCTTCACACTGGGCATGTCCAACAATTTTCCTCCCTGATGCATCATTTCAAAGAAATCATCTGTTAGCACAGGAACACTTCAAGCCTTCCTAAGATTAGGAATATTAGCTACTAGGAAGTGTAAGAAATGGCATGAGGTGAAATATTAGTAAACATACTGTCCCTCACTTTATGTAGCCATGGATGAAAATAAACATTCACTATGCATGCACTTCTCACCTTTGATGATTGGGGCCAAACGTGCTTTTCTCTCTGCAATTTTGTGATTTAATTCCATCACCATCCCTGACATCTCTTCCAGTGTCTGGCCTTTTCGCTCATCAACTTCAGCCTTCATAGAGGAAACTTTTTCCATGGTTTCTTGAGCTTCACGGAAACCTGCAACTCCCATTTGGACCTCCATGGCATTCTACAATGATAAATTTTGACTCCTTCAGTCAAATGGTAGTTTTTATTTCTTCAGACTTGGTAGACCAGTGCAAAGTTTTGTTGATGTATGTGAGTGTCATGCCCTGAGAGTAAGTGTAGAAAAGAGTAAAGTGATGGTTACTA
Organism: Birgus latro; assembly: GCA_018397915.1. Taxonomy (NCBI): domain Eukaryota; kingdom Metazoa; phylum Arthropoda; class Malacostraca; order Decapoda; family Coenobitidae; genus Birgus; species Birgus latro. Next base: position 10,460 of record JAGKTI010019384.1, on the reverse strand, counting down.
AGAGAGAAAGTGACTCCCAGTGTGATGTTACAGCAAATGGAGCGAGACTGGAATTGGTGGGAGAGTTCAAATACCTGGGTACAGTTATAGAAAAGAGAGGAAAATGTGCAAAAGAAGAGGACAGCAGAGTGACACAAGGAAGGAAAGTATCTGGTGCTATGAAGGCCTTGATAACAGACAGGGGCTTGAGTGTTGAAGCTGTGCGAAGCTTGCATAAAGGAGTGTTAACATATGGATGTGAGTCTATGGTTTGGCATGAAAATGAAAAGCCAGGAGTGAGAACAGTGGAAATGAGACTGCTGAGGAACATATGTGGAGTACAGAGAGTGGATAGGATATAAATTAATGTGATTCATGAAAGATGTGGAGTGAGAAAGTCTATGGACATCAGAATTGAAGAGAATGTACTGAGATGGTATGGTCAAGTGGAGAGAACAGACATCAACAGAGTGGTGAATTTAAAGGGGTGAGGAGGTGAGGCAGACCAAGGAAATGGTGGAGGGATATGGTGAGTGAATGTGTGAAGAAGAGAGGTATGGAGGTCGGTGAGGCTAAGGGACTGACAAGAGATTGAGCTGGTTGGATGAATGTTGTGAGAAGAAGTGCATGATCAGAGATTTGGCACCCATTTTTAATGTGACATCATTCGGACTGACTCTATCGGATACATTGTGTAAAACTACAAAACGTGGTGAAAGTTTCTGGCGTATCAGATGGAGCCAGGATTCTGGGGGCTTGAATGATGAGTGAATGGAAGCATGGCCCATTGTACTGGGCAAACTTGGGCTGTCTGGACGCTGCTACTCCTTACCCTTCCCTAAGGTGGGAAAGGAGGTCTGGATGATGATGATGGTGATGATGACTACCTTCAGACAACTTTATTCAGTTCAGAAAGAGTAATCAGGCTGTGATGAGGTTAGTGGATATTGATTCCAGCTGTCAGTACTGATGATTTATCCAAAGTTAGCACAAATATATCTGTACAAGAAACAAGCTTAAGCAATTATTGTTGAATTCTAGAAGTATCAGATGCAACAAGAGCAGCAATATGACCATCTGCAATGAAATTTATCAACAGTTTTACATACATAACTTCTAAATATGTTAGTTTCTTCCTGAACTGATTACAATAATCTGGCAGTCCTTCTTTACCCCTTGAATCTGATTTTCACTATAATCAATCCACTCACTCAATGTATTGCTGCTCTTGGGTGAATGCTCCTTCCTCTCCTTCATCCTTCTTTCCTTCCATCCTCTTCTGTCTGTCTTAGCCTTCATTCTTTCCTTGTCCCTCTGATTACGGGTGACTCTACACTCAGTGACAAGCCAAATGGTTTCCTGTACACCAGGAAACCATTTACGATGCTGGGTGGTAACCATATAGCCAAATTTTGGCGCATGGTGGATTAGTGGGTAATTACGGCACTCCAATCAGATTGAGCCGGTGAAGGTTTATATCCAAGGGGAGGTTGGGGTTCACTGCTCACATAAAGCCACTCATGGATGAGTGAGGCTGGTCACTCGGCACTCCAATCAGATTGAGCTGGTGAAAGTTTATATCCAAGGGGAGGTTGGGGTTTATTGCTCACATAAAGCCACTCACGGATGAGTGAGGCTGGTCCCTCTCATCTTAAATGTCAGGAACAACTCACCTAACCCCGGGCTCCTATGCTTCTCATAAGACAACATAGGATTGAATGATGAATGAATGAATAAAATCAGCTGCTGGTTATGGACCTTTCTTCCTCCTGGAAACTCCTCACAGGGGATAGCTCTGATAACTGAGTGTCCATGCTGCTCTGTCCTTACATATCCATTTTGCTCTCTCAGATGTTATGCTTCCATTCCAAGCTTTCTTACTTGCAAACTGTCCAGCTCTCTCTTCCCATGCTTTTATTATCGCCTGCCTTTAGAAGGGGGAGTGATAATATTTTTGCCTGTGTGTGTGTGTTCCCACTCTATCTCATGAACGGTTTGAGTTATGAACATGAAACCTTCAGGGTATCAAGATATGGCCAAATTCTTGGATGAGTTAAAAAATGGGCACTTGGGGTCAAAGTCAAGGTTGCTAAAATGGCTGCCAAATGTCAACTAGTTTTATCGCCTGCCTTTAGCACCATTGTAGCTCATGAACAGCTTGAGTTATCAACATGAAACCTTCAGGGTATCAAGATACAGTCAAAATCTTGGCCGAGTTAAAAAATGGGCACTCAGGGTCAAGGTCAAGGTCACCAAAATGGCTGCCAAAGGTCAATTAGTTTTTATCGCACCTTTAGCACCTTTATATCTCATGAACGGCTTGAGCTATCAACATGAAACCTTCAGGGTACCAAGATATGGCCAAAATCTTGGACCTGGCCAACAGCTCATTCTGGCGGGCTATTAGCATTCGGCTCCCGAATGCTTTTCATTTTTTTTTTTTCAACATGTCTAACACTGGGTACAGACATTATCATTTGTTCTCTCAGACCTAGAAGTCCTTCCTCTGTGCAAACACCTTCACATGTCACCACCTTGGCACTAATACCCACCACACAATGAATACAGGCCATGGCTGTCTCATGCAGGACTGGTGTGACTGAACTAGAAGAATAATTTTCATGATATGTCAGTGGGCTTTGGAGAAGATAAAAGTACATTTTAAAGAATTTCAAACAATCAAACCTACCAGCTGCTCCAAGATTTGTGCATCTTTAGCTTGCAATATCTCTTGTGTTCTGCTCAGGATTCCATACTCAGCCCTTAGCTCACTCAACTCAGCTCGTTTCATCTTGTATACTGAACTCTTGCCTCTAAGCTTGTTGACATATCTCTTGAACTCTTCCCCTCGCAAGATCTGTTCACCTGAAAACTGCTTCAACTGTTCTTGCTTCTCCTGTAAACAAAATACTGTACAAGAAATCTGGTTTTTAAAAAAGTACACTCTGCATAATGCCTCTACTAAAACATACAATAAAAACCAAAACTTCACTCAATTTTACCCCTGTACATTGCTTTTCCCAAACAGATTTTGTTCACTTGATAACTGCCTCAACATTTCTTGTTTCTGCACACAAAATTCCATATGCAATAAATTTGGCAAGGTGCACATGATATATATATGAAGCCTCTGCTATGGCATGAAATATAGCATAAATCACTGCTAACACATGAAATACGAACCACAACTCAACACAAACTTAACTCTGCACATTTCTCTTCCCCTTGCAAACCTGCTCTGGTGAAAAACTGCTTTTACTGGTTCTGCTTCTCCCGTAAACAACGTGCACAGAAGTCCTTGTCATATGCTGGGGATGTGTTTTAAAATAGTGTCATTCAACTGTTTCATACAGCTGGTAAAGTACTAAGAGCTGAAGAAGCTGCCCAAACAACTTTAATGATGACAATGCAGCTCTAGCAGGAAATTTTTCTGCACTTTAATGTGGACTTATTAATTAATAGAACAAAAAAAAAAAAAAAAGGCAACTTATAATGAAGAATTCATATACAAAAAGTCATTGCTGCATGTCTCCTTTTTTATTCAATTCTTTTTTGCTATTAAATACTTCACTTTGTTTCATTTAATTTATAATGGTTCCAACATGCTTTCATACATCTCTAGCAGTCTCTCCATTCAGTTCTTTATCTATAAGGCTACACTCTATGACACCTTCCCAGGTCTTTTTCAATCTGCTTCTTGCAACTCCACCATCAACATTTACACTTCTCACCCTCTGCAACCAGTTGTCATCCTCCATCCTCTCCACTTGCCCAAACCATCTCAGTCAACCCATTTTCATCAAAACACTAAAACATTCAAGTACATCCTTCCCCTCAACTCTTCATTTATAGTCCTAACCCCTCAAGGACTGTCATTCTAGGAAGCACTACACATCCATCTAATCATTATTATCTCTGTTTGAGCCTACAAATATCATCTTCCTTTACTGCCCAGGTCTCACTAAAGTACAACACATACTGCATGTAAAAGGACCTCGTAACAGAAAAGGAGAACCCTCTCAATGTTAGGAGAAGTAAAAACTCCCTGAACTTCTTCCTAGCACTCATTACTCATGCCACAGACCTAACTCCATTCCCAGATCCAGCACATATCATGTCTCCCAAGTACCAAAATTCCTTTAAACACTCTACAGACTCTCCAGCAAGGTCAGTCCATTCCCATTTCTCTATCTCTGGATGCTCCCCCTTTACCACCACACACGAAATCAGCATTATTTTGCAGTCTACCTCTCATAGCGCTGCACCTCTTATGAACTCACTTATCAAAAATATTGCACAAGATGGAATAACTTCTACACCCTTGTGGCAAACTGCACATGGCTACATTTCTTCTGCTTTGACAGTACTGCCACCAGCCCTAGATGTCATCAGTTTTATTATATCTGCATTTATTCTCAAACCTTTGTACCCCATTCCATCTCTCCACATCCTAAATCTTCTCTCCGATACCAAAGAGATCAACACTATGCCATCAGCATACAACACCTCCCATGGAAGTCCAGTTCTGAGGTCAAGCAAGAGAGCTTCAAGCACGATGATAAATGTATGAGGTTTAAAACTGATCACTGAGACACACCAAAGTTCATGGATAATTATCACTCAAACCTCAGTTCACTCTCACCTGGGTGCTGGCACCCTTGTCCATTGCCACAACCACTCTAACCAACCATTTCTCAATCCCAATCTTTCTCATTGTCCACTTAACCACCTCCCTGAGCACTCTGTCAAAGCCTTCTCCAAATCAACAAAATACAACTTCTTCCTTCATACAGCCATGGGCGGCTTTGCATCCACGATGCATTCTGAAAAATAGGACATAAGGATCTGGATGTTAAGTGACCACCATAACTTATGGACTGTATACTATATACAGTACTGTACTGTATACAGTTGGGTGGCCGGCCGGCCTCTCTGGCCGCATTCTGGTAATAGATACTAACCCACCAGGTGAGCAAAAAGGCATTCTCACTGAACGGTCAAAGTCGCCCGGCCGGCCTCTTGAGGCGCGAGCTGGTAAACGAACCTAACCCACCAGCTGGGCAAAAATGGCCATCCGCCTCCCTACCAAATGACTGAAGTTGCCTGGCTGGCCTCTCAAGCCACACACTGGTAAAAGAACCTAACCCACCAGCTGAGCAAAGTGGCCATCTGCTTCCCAACTGAATGGCCAAAGTTGCCCAGCCAGCCTCTCAAGCCCCGAGCTGGTAGAAGAACTAACCCACCAGCACAGCAAAAATGGCCTACATATACAGGCATATGGTATTTATTGTACTGTTTATTACCAGTACTTTTAAAGTACAGTACAGAATAAAAAGGCCAAATTAAAACAATAATACAATATGTAATGTTATGTAAACTTCTATCTATCTATCTAATGCCAGACACCATAGTCCCATAAAGGGTGGCCATTTGACTTTGAGTTATTTATTTTACGGGGAGGGGCACTAACCCTTCAGCAACCCACTTGTTGACACGTAGGGAGCATGTATGGTTTGGTAATATGGTTACCACCCAGCACTGTAAATGGTTTCTTGGCCTACAGGAAACCATTTGGCTTGTCACTCAATGTAAAGCCACCTGTAAAGGAAAGAAAAGCAGTAAGAAGTGACAGGAAAGATGGGAGAAATAGGAAGAGAGGAGGGCAGGCACAGAAAAAGAATGATAAAGGCTAAGGAAGAAGTAGGCAGCACTACATCAAGTGAGTGGATGATGGTTGCCACCACCTACCACTACGTATACTTGATGCATGGATACTCAAGAACACTTGAACACGGCAGTAAACATGCAACTAGACGCAGCTGCCTGTGGCTGGTGTTGATGACATTATTATATGGTAAACTTTATACCGTTTGCTAGTAAACTTTTTAATGTTTTTTAGTATACTTTTTCCTGCTTTTATGTAAGCTGGGAAAAAAAAAGAAAAACATTAAGATATGAACATTTTTACAGTATACCTCTACAGGTTATACATGTACACTAAAACCTCACTATAATGGACTAATTGGGGCCCAAGCCATTCCGAAAAAGCAAAATTCTGATAAAAGCGACCTCTGGACTTCCTCCTGCTAACCCAGACTTTTTCTGATATATCAGACATTAGTCCAGATCGCACCAATATTTTTTTAAATGTTTTTCACCATCACTGCAGTACTGTGCTGTATTATACATTCACTACAATAATAAAATGGTATAATATATATAACAAAACTGTACTGTACACTGATAAACATGATCTTGGTGAACATAGCTGAAGTAGTCAGGCAGTCCGGACCGTTTCTGTCTTTATCGGACTTTTTCCGATAGTAATCCCTCCATTATTCGGATGTCCAATACTCGGACATACTCACTATTCGGATACTGTGGGTTGCCCAACCCCTAAAATGCCAAAAAATTCAGAAAAAAAAAAAAAATCCGATTTTTTTGGACTGTGTCAGTTTGAATTTCCCGTGCGTGCCGATCGGCTATGTTTAAGCTCGTGGCGCCTGTCTGTCGGTCGCCATTACCCACTCAGCTACTTCCTCGTGAACACCTCCGACAATGGCGGCCAAAGTGATTGCTTTTGTGGTGATACCCTACCTCCTACAGTGCTTGATACTGCTCTTCACCTTCTTCATCATGTGTGTGATGATGGCCCCGCCTCCTGAGAAGAGGAAGAAAGTGGTTCTGACTCTGGAGAAGAAGAGGCAGATATTGGAGAAGGTGGACGCCGGCTGGTCAACAGGATGTATCCTACGTGAGTTTAACCTCCCTTGCTCCACCTTGTTTGATATCAAGAAGTCCCGAGACAAACTACAGCAGTACACGGCTGATTTCGCATCGAAGACCAGACAAAACATGGAGAGGAAGGTGATGTTTACTCCTAAGTATGCAGACATCGACCGCTCCACGTTGATTTGGTATCGACAACAACGAGCTGCTGGTGTGTTGGTACGTGGAACGGAGCTGAAAGCTGCTGCTGAAAAGTTCGCAAGGCTACACGACGCCCCAGACTTCAAGGCATCTGAAGGTTGGTTCTTCGTGTTCAAGTTATGGCACGGACTTACCAATCGTAAGGCCCATGGTGAAGCTCTGGACGCTAACAACGAAGGAGTACAACAGTTTCGGCAGAAGGTGAAGGGCTTGATTGATAGGGAGGGCCTCACTCTTGGTCAAGTTTACAATGCTGACGAAATTGGCCTATTTTACCGTTCAATACCCACAAACACTCTCGCTGAGGAGATGGAGAAGCGTGTACCTGGCCCCAAGCTCTCGAAGCAATGGGTGTCTGCTTTGTGCTGTGCCAATGCTAACGGCATGAACCGGCTCAAGCCCGTTATTGTAGGCCGTGCAAAGCAGCCTAGGTGCCTTCGTGGGTTAATGGATGCCCTTCCTGTCGTGTGGTATCATTCTTTGAAGGCTTGGTTCACAACCAAAATCTTCAAAAATTGGTTCCACCAACACTTTGTTAAGGTCATTCGTTATCAGATGGAGACAATGAAAATCCGACGAGACCAGGTAAAGGCCCTCCTGATTCTAGACAATGCACCTGCACATCCGTCAGACAAGGAGTTGGTGGCAGAGAATGGTCGCATCAGGTGTCTGTTTTTGCCACCTAATACAACTGCTCTCATCCAACCAATGGACCAGGGAGTGATTGTGGCAACGAAGAGGCTATACCGACGGAAGTTTCTGGACGAGGTGATGGTTGTGTATGAGGACGCGGACGATCGCAGGGAAGGACGTGACATGCAAGGACAAAAAACTCTCGAAAACATTCGCCGATACACCCTCACGTCTGCCATCTTCAACTGGGCAAATGCATGGAAGGAAGTCTCTGTCAAGACTTTAGAAAATGGTTGGTCTCGCCTGCTTCATGGAAGTGACGTGGTGCACGATTTTCTGGGTTTTGACGTGGATGACTTTCATGCAAGGCTTCGTACGGGTGGAGGCGATGTGGATGTCGACGAAGTGCGCGAGTGGTTAGATGACGACGAGGGGGATCCTGGGCATCAGATCATGTCTGATACCGAGATCGCATCTACTGTTGCTGGTCCGAGTACCCAGCAGGAAGATTCTGACGAGGACAGCGACGATGATGCGGACTCCTCACGGCTTGTCACTACCCCAACCATCCCCAGGCTGAGCACAATCCGGCGGTATGTGGAGTTCGTCCTTGACTACCTAGAATACCCGGACTGCGACAGAGAGATGGGGTCATTGGAATTGGCGAGTGAAGTGCGAGGTTTCAGGCAAAGCATCATTAATTGTCAAAATCGTCGTCCTCTGCGTCAATCAACCATTGATAGTTTTTTCAGGCCAGTCAACCCTGCCGTCGTCCACTCTCGCTCCACACCATCATCTCACGAAGACAGGCCTTCTAGCTCCGAGCCACAGCCCAGCACATCAGGCACGGCTGAATCACCACTGGATGTTAGTTTGCGTCTATCTTCGGAGTCCTCTGTAGTGGATAGTGTATCACCACGTCGCACCAAGATGCCCCTACGCAGCCTCCATCTGCTCATCTCGGACTCTGACAGCGACTAAATTCTCCAAGGATCGTCACTAGACTCACGGCAATTTACTGTTATGTACAGTGGAGTGAAGTGATGTGATTCCAGTTATAAAAAAAAAACGTTGTGGAAAGTGTTCGTGATAAGTGGTGGTGATTCTCAAGTGGAAAGATGTGTCAGGTGCAAGGTCTTCCTGTCAGAGTCTGAGATGATAGAGTGGGTTATTACATCAGGACGGCAGCTTCTTGTTCGTAAGTACCCTAACTTCATACCTAACCTGTTTTCATCATGCTGTAAATGTGTTAAAAAATTACCAAAAATGTTAATCATAATTTCCTGCTTGCAATTTAATTTTTCCATGGATGGTTCTTAAGTAAAACAGCTAGAAAAAAGGTGGAAGCAGTGAATTTCATGTCCGGTCCTAACCTAACCTAACCTATGGTTACCATAAAGATTTTCATGCCTAACCTGTTTTCATCATGCTGTAAATGTGTTAAAAAATTACCAAAAATGTTAATCATAATTTCCTGCTTGCAATTTAATTTTTCCATGCATGGTTCTTAAGTAAAACAGCTAGAAAAAAGGTGGAAGCAGTGAATTTCATGTCCGGTCCTAACCTAACCTCACCTATGGTTACCATAAAGATTTTCATGCCTAACCTGTTTTCATCATGCTGTAAATGTGTTAAAAAATTACCCTAAATGTTAATCATAATTTCCTGCTTGCAATTTAATTTTTTCATGCATGGTTCTTAAGTGCAACAGCTCGGAAAAAAGTGGAAGCAGTGAATTTCATGTCTGGTCCTAACCTAACCTAACCTAACATTGTGTTAATCATAATTTCCTGCTTTTAATTTAATTCTTTCATGCATGGTTCTTAAGTGCACCAGCTAGGAAAAATGTGGAAGCAGTGAATTTCACGTCCGGTCATAACCTAACCTAACCATTTTTCTGGTAGCAATTAACATCATTTACTGTATTTGATGCTTTGTCTCCAATAATTTAGTGCATAAAATGTGAGAAAAGATGATTTCCATGTCAGATACTTACTTATACTATGCTGGCAAGTTCTGAGCACCTATGACTCACTCACCTCTAAATCATCATTTTTTGGTTAAAATTCAATAAATTCATGCTATATGTGCATTATTTATGTGAAAAGGGACCTAAATAAGTGCTATACATGTCCACTAGGGAGGTAGGAAGGTAGTTTTCTGATTTAGGTTAGGTTAGGTTAGGGTCATGAAAAACCAGTGCTGGAGCTTCAGGACCAATATCCGGACAAAACCAATATTCGGACATGCTTTTGGCTCTATTACAACAGATATTGGAGGGATTACTGTAAAGTAAACCTTGCATAAGCCGAACTTTTAGAAGCCGGAATCTTCAGTTAGCTGAACTCAGGCCAAGACCACGTATGAAAGTAGGCCGAAATGCGAAAGTAGAGGGAGAAATGGTGCCAGGCGGACACGCCAGGCGGACACGTGGCGCCAGTCTGCTGCTTGCTTTTGGAGACGGTAGTTGCGCCATTCTTACTGTCATCTAGTGCTGAACAGTGCTCTCCTTTTGCCTTCTGCCTTGCCATGGAAGGTTCAAAGCTTAAAAGAAGTGATACTGGCACCTGTAGTCGTGAAGGAATAAAGCTAAAAAAAAAAAAAAAAAAATGTGCGCGTGACCTAGTGTAGTGATCATGATTAAAGTTCAGTACTATTATTACTGAAAGTGTTACTTTGCAGTCTATTACAGTGATTACATTTAAGTTTAGTTCTTAATATAGAGTGAAATGAATACTGTGTACTGTTTAGAATTTACGTTAAAGAGTGAACTCGCCCACCTCCACCAACTCTGTCTCCAAAACAAAACAAACTGCCAAAGAATCTACTGCCTCTAACGAAAGGTGTTACACTGCAGTCTATTACAGTGACTACATTTAAGTTTAGTTCTTAATATAGAGTGAAATAAATACTGGGTA
>JAGKTI010019383.1:0-17021 GCA_018397915.1 Birgus latro | reverse complement strand
TGAGTTTCCTTACGTCAGCTACACAACACCAAGGCAAGCAGATGACAAAGTGATGCAACAACTATAAGTAGAGATTAACTTTTCTTTAAGATGGATTCATTATTTGGAAAGGCACCTTTAGAAGATGCTAAGAGAAGAGACAAAGGCAAAAAACAGGATGATGACCTCTACCCAGGGTTGGTTGAAAAGGAAACTTACAATAAGTTAGTTGAAAAAGTCAGTAGACTAGAGAGAACTTTTCAAATGGAATTCAATGAAATTAAGAAGGAGGTACACAAACAGAAGGAAAGAAATGAAGAATTAATAAAGGAACTAAACAGAAAGGCCACAACAATAGATGAACTAATAGGATGATGAATTCTACCCAGACCCGGTTGAAAAGGAAGCTTACAATAAGTTACCTGGAAAAGTCAATAGACTAAAGAGAAATTTAAAAATGGAAATCAATGAAATTAAGAAGGATCTATGCAAACAGAAGGAAAAAAAAATGAAGAATTTATAAAGCAACTAAACAGAAAAGCCACAACAATATATGAACTATCAGCTGAGGCAAATTCACTAAGAACAAAGGATAGTGAAATGGGATGTACATTGTCACCCATGAGAGAATTATGGATGATTTCAGAAATGATACAAAGAATATCAGGAAAGCAAGCAGTCTGATAGATCAAAGTAATAATATTGAAGAGAAAATAACACAGGAAAATGAAATGGTGAGAAACTGCAAAGATGAGGTACAAACTACATATGCTGCAATGGTGAAAGTAAAGAATGATTTAGAAACAAAAGGAGAAGAAAAAAGCGTAGGAAAGGAGGTGAAAAAATCATAAAAAACAACCCATAACTAGTCAGGAAAGCTGTAGAGATTAACAAATCTATAGTAATCAGTGGCATTGGTGAAGAAGAAATAAAAAACAAAATCTCAAGAGACAAAAATGAGATGGAAAATATAATGAACATATTGAAGCAAGTATCAGAGGATATCTGTGATAAAGATATAGATGAACATAAAAGGCCTGGGAAATATGAGATAAATAAGTCAAGGCCCTTGAAAGTACTCTTTTGGAGTATAAACACTGTAGAGGAAATATTAAAAAATATTTTGCCAACAAACTCAAGGAAAAAGAGGAATTTAAGCAAGTATGGATAAAAAGATGCCTAACTAAAGAGGAATGGGGAATACTAAAGGAGGAGAGGAAGCAAAAACAAAACAATGAAAGATCACAAGAAGACAAGAGTAAATTTTTTTACAAAGCAACTGGATTGCAGGTATGAAAGTGGTACATAACCAACAGGGAATAAAAAGAAGGAAGGTAGTAGACTCAAGCTATGGCAAATATGTAAACAAGATGATTAACGATGTACTCAAAAGTAGATGGAATGGTATCTAAATTATTAGAGATGAAAACCTATACCAAAGAAAAGGAACCACATATTATTTGCCTAATTTAGACAAAATTAACCTAACAGATATCAAATGATACCCTAAACTTAGAGGAATATAATATATGGAGAAAAATCTACAAGTCAAAGAAATAGGACTAGATATACCCTCATAAGTGGAAATACAGTAATTGCAGTAGAGATTAACACATCTGAAGGGAAAGTAAATATGGCAAATTTATACATGCCACCCAAAACAAACACTTGGGAAAGAGGTGAATATGAAGACCTGACAGAAAGTACCATTCAGAGTTTAGGAGCATTACTACATAGAATGGAAGAAAAATCTGAAAGAATTATATTAACTGGAGATTTCAATACAAATATGAATTGGGATACTCGAGATGTCTGAAGCCATGAGAGCTGTTGGGATCAAAAGCTCCTGCATCTTGTGAACGAGTTTTCCTAACACAACGTGTAAAGGAAAACACCAGAAAAAGAGGACGTGATAGGAAGCATTAGGAGAAACATGTTAAGGTGGTTTGGGCATGTGGAGAGGATGGAGAGTGAAAGACTGATGAGGAGAGTGTATGTGAGTGAGGTGGAGGGGGGGGGAGAGGGAGGGGGAGGCTGAGGATGAGATGGAGGGATGGAGTGGAGAGGTAAATGAGAGAGGAGGGTGTGAGTTGGGAGTGGGGTAGTGAAATGGCAAGGGACAGAGCGACATGGAGGTGATTTGTTTGTGGCCACTCCGTGCAGCATTGAGGTGTCTGGCAATAGATAGATAGATAGAAGAACTGACAATATAATGTATCACCCTCCATTCAGCAAAAACGACCATGCAGTATTAAACTGCAACTTCAGGACTGCATTTGACATAGTTAACAGTAATGAGAGTTACAACAAGGGCCTAAACTACAAAAAGGGCAACTACTATGACCTAAATAAGTACTTCTTAGAAGAGTGGGAAAAGGAGCTTAGAGGACAAGATTTAAATGTTATATACAGAAAACTCTGAGAATTTTATGAAATACGAGCCCAAAATTACATCCCTCAACACAAAGAAACAGAAATGAAAATAAAGAAATGGTTTAAAACAGAATGTAAAAAAATTGAAAGAAAAAAGAGATTTGCTGTGGAACAGATACAGAAGACACAATAGTGGGAGGGCATGTAACAAATATAAACTGGCAAGAAACAATTATGCAAGGATATGGAAAGAAGCTCAAAGACATTTTGAGCAAGAAATTAGAAAAATAGTGATCAACCGAAGTTATTTTACAGCTACATCCGAAGCAAAATCAAAGTTAAAATAAAATACAGTCCATTCCGGATGAGAGGCTCATCTATACACAAGAAAAAGATATTTGTAAAGCACTAAATAAAAATTTCCAATCAGTTTTTAAAGGAGAAAATAATTTGGGAGAGATGATATGGAACATGCATCCCCACACATATTACTAGATATACAAATATCAGAAAAAGAAGTACAGGAAGAGGAAGAGTTAAGCAAATCAGACAAAGGAAAAGCAAATGGTCCTGACAAAATTTCAGGTTGGGTGCTACATGAATGTGCAGAAGAGTTAAGCAGACCTTTATATTTAATATTCAAGGAATCCTTAGGTCAAGGTAAACTACCTGATTTCTGGAAGAAAGCAAACACTGTTCCCCTATTCAAGAAAGGGAACAGACAGAATCCCCTCAACTACTGACCAGTATCACTGACCAGTGTTGAATGTTACGTGTAATACATGCTTTGACTGATTGCTTGACTGTGTGCATGTGTAAAGTGGGGAAAAATGGGGAAAAGTAGGGTGAAAAGGGGCACTTTGGGTGAACGTCCAGAACCTAATTCCATTTTTCCCATAGGTTAGTTAATTTGTAATGCACGGTTTTCTATAGCACAGGTGCGGTCCAGAACCAATAAACCCCTTCATTACCGCGCCTCCCACCCCCAGCCGCCCCGCTCTCCCTCCGTCAAAAAGAATTCCCGGAAGTTCATGCGTGTGCGTGGGGGGTGATCGTTTATCATAAGTGCGCTGTTTTTCATTTTATATTACTTTTATATTCTCAAGTACATGTTGACCACGAGGTACACTGTGCATGATTTGAAATACATTTCCTATAGTAGTATACGTGTAGGGATATATATACTTTACTAAACTTTCATTGTTCCTATAAATATAGACTTTACAGACATAAAAAGGTATATACAGTACTCATATGTTGCTCCTCGTGGAGTTGATACACTGCAGGATGTACGTTAGGAAAGTCCAGGTGAAATGTAGGTGGCCTTTGATCTGCAAACGGATCCGACAAGAGGGTGAAGGCAGGTCCTCAGGGACTCTGCAACAATGGCGAGCCTACAGGGCTGGGATTTGAGCAATTATCTATCTCGCTTTCATCACTCGTACTCTCGCTATCACTGTCGTTTTCTGGTATATAATCATCGTCTGACTCACTCACTGATGTCTGACTGAGTTTCATTGTTGTCAGACTCATCTAACTCACTAGCAAGCTTTGTATCAAATTCGTCATCAGTATCAGATGACGCCATGATCACGCAAAAACAGCCAAAAAATAAAAACACACAGTCACAGCATGCAGCTTGGGGGATACTGAGGGGTTGCAGGTGAGAACTGGCTGCTGGTTGGTTGTGGGGCCTAGGAGGGTGGTTGTCATGGTGACCACGTGCTGATATGCCTAGTGCAACTATTTTTTTCTGTTTATATCATACCATATAGGTCTATATATATGCCCAAAACATTTGAAATAATAAATCATATCCAAAATACCCAAATGATGTCAATCATGGCCTGGCATGGACTCTGATATGGCCATGGCATGGCCATGACAAGGAGAATGACGTCAGAGTCAAGTTGCCAGTTCTTACAACCCAAGTCTCTCTAGTAACCCCAAAACCAACACTCCTACCCTCCTATACCTCCCTATGCTTATCAGGTTTACCAACGTAAACCTTACAATTATCGGTTCCTCGCCAGAACTTTTTCTAGGTTTACAAGTGTAAACCTTATCGATTTCGGTAATGAAGAGGTTAACCGCGCCTTAGGCGACTTGACTGTAATCTGTTCTGTTGGATGCAGGATTTTCTCAGAAAAAAGGAAATGAGAATAGTACTAAGGGGTAATTACTCATCATGGAGGGAAGTGACAGGTGGAGTTCCACAAAGTTCAGTGCTGGCACCAATTATGTTTTTAGTACATATAAATGACACAGATAGTAACACTGGAAATGGAAGCTAGCTAAATATGTTTGCTGATGATGCAAAAATGCAAAGGAGAATTACTAACACAGATTCTTGCAAAGAGCTACAAGAAGAATTAAATAAACTTCATGAATGAGGAATAAATGGCAAATGAAATTTAAAGTGGACAAGTTTCATGTAATTGAGTTTGGTAAAAATGAAAAAGGGCCAGACTGGGATTATACGTTAGGAAGGTCAATCCTACACATATCAGATAGGGAGAAGGACCTAGGAGTGATTATCAATAACAGACTATCTCCGGCTGACCATGTAAGTGAGAAGGTACGTAACATGTATACACTGCTTGCTGATATGAGAAGAGCATTCACATACAAAAATGAAGACATGTTGAGAAAGAAAATAACATCATTCATCATACCAACCCTGGAGAATGCATCAGTAGTCTGGCATCCTCATCTCAAAAAACACACAGATAAGATTGAAAAAGTACAAAGGACTGCTACAAGATGGGTACCAAGCTTAAGGGATCTAAGCTATGAAGAAACAATAGAAAAACTGAATCTACCGACACTACAAGAAAGAAGGAAAAGAGGAGACACAATTATGCTATATAAATGCATCTCAGGGAAAGAGAAAATAGAAATAAATGAGTACATAACCTATGGGGAAGCATCAGCACGAGGACACTGCAAAAAACTACATAAAAAGAGAGGTGATTAAGACATAAGGAAATTCAGTTTCCCAAATAGGGCAATTGATCAGTGGAATGTGCTACCAAATGAAAGTGTGTGCCAAAACAATTCATAAATTTAAGGATATGCATGATAAAACGGTTTAATACAGGGGACAGGACGAGTCTGACGCATTCCTGTAAAGATACAATTAGGCAAGAACACACACACACACACACACACACACACACACACACACACACACACATTAAAAAAAAAAAGAAGGGTATGAGTGAGAGATGTTTGCATATAATTATGGTAGATCTAACTTCTGATTCATGGATACTTGTGTGGCAAAACAAGAACAAAAAATCATGATCATCATCATCATAATCTTTTCAACCTTAACTCCTACATAAGATCTGAGACACGGTATACTTCAAACACAAAGAAAGAAAGCACAAAGTACGTACTCTACAGTACAGTGAGGACAGTGAAATGGGCCACACAGTTATTAAGTTTTCAAACCTCTAAAATATTACCTTTATTTCATTAACAAACACATTCTATACATATTATAATGAATTTTCAGCATCTCTAAATTCCAAAATCTGTTTTGATATTTTACCCATCAAAAAATCACTGGGACAGTTCTGAGGAGTTATCACTGTTCATCTTTTACTTCTGGGTCTCCTTCACATTTAGAGCAAGTAATCTACTAACTCTGCTTCACACTGGGCATGTCCAACAATTTTCCTCCCTGATGCATCATTTCAAAGAAATCATCTGTTAGCACAGGAACACTTTAAGCCTTCCTAAGATTAGGAATATTAGCTACTAGGAAGTGTAAGAAATGGCATGAGGTGAAATATTAGTAAACATACTGTCCCTCACTTTATGTAGCCATGGATGAAAATAAACATTCACTATGCATGCACTTCTCACCTTTGATGATTGGGGCCAAACGTGCTTTTCTCTCTGCAATTTTGTGATTTAATTCCATCACCATCCCTGACATCTCTTCCAGTGTCTGGCCTTTTCGCTCATCAACTTCAGCCTTCATAGAGGAAACTTTTTCCATGGTTTCTTGAGCTTCACGGAAACCTGCAACTCCCATTTGGACCTCCATGGCATTCTACAATGATAAATTTTGACTCCTTCAGTCAAATGGTAGTTTTTATTTCTTCAGACTTGGTAGACCAGTGCAAAGTTTTGTTGATGTATGTGAGTGTCATGCCCTGAGAGTAAGTGTAGAAAAGAGTAAAGTGATGGTTACTAAGAGAGAAAGTGACTCCCAGTGTGATGTTACAGCAAATGGAGCGAGACTGGAATTGGTGGGAGAGTTCAAATACCTGGGTACAGTTATAGAAAAGAGAGGAAAATGTGCAAAAGAAGAGGACAGCAGAGTGACACAAGGAAGGAAAGTATCTGGTGCTATGAAGGCCTTGATAACAGACAGGGGCTTGAGTGTTGAAGCTGTGCGAAGCTTGCATAAAGGAGTGTTAACATATGGATGTGAGTCTATGGTTTGGCATGAAAATGAAAAGCCAGGAGTGAGAACAGTGGAAATGAGACTGCTGAGGAACATATGTGGAGTACAGAGAGTGGATAGGATATAAATTAATGTGATTCATGAAAGATGTGGAGTGAGAAAGTCTATGGACATCAGAATTGAAGAGAATGTACTGAGATGGTATGGTCAAGTGGAGAGAACAGACATCAACAGAGTGGTGAATTTAAAGGGGTGAGGAGGTGAGGCAGACCAAGGAAATGGTGGAGGGATATGGTGAGTGAATGTGTGAAGAAGAGAGGTATGGAGGTCGGTGAGGCTAAGGGACTGACAAGAGATTGAGCTGGTTGGATGAATGTTGTGAGAAGAAGTGCATGATCAGAGATTTGGCACCCATTTTTAATGTGACATCATTCGGACTGACTCTATCGGATACATTGTGTAAAACTACAAAACGTGGTGAAAGTTTCTGGCGTATCAGATGGAGCCAGGATTCTGGGGGCTTGAATGATGAGTGAATGGAAGCATGGCCCATTGTACTGGGCAAACTTGGGCTGTCTGGACGCTGCTACTCCTTACCCTTCCCTAAGGTGGGAAAGGAGGTCTGGATGATGATGATGGTGATGATGACTACCTTCAGACAACTTTATTCAGTTCAGAAAGAGTAATCAGGCTGTGATGAGGTTAGTGGATATTGATTCCAGCTGTCAGTACTGATGATTTATCCAAAGTTAGCACAAATATATCTGTACAAGAAACAAGCTTAAGCAATTATTGTTGAATTCTAGAAGTATCAGATGCAACAAGAGCAGCAATATGACCATCTGCAATGAAATTTATCAACAGTTTTACATACATAACTTCTAAATATGTTAGTTTCTTCCTGAACTGATTACAATAATCTGGCAGTCCTTCTTTACCCCTTGAATCTGATTTTCACTATAATCAATCCACTCACTCAATGTATTGCTGCTCTTGGGTGAATGCTCCTTCCTCTCCTTCATCCTTCTTTCCTTCCATCCTCTTCTGTCTGTCTTAGCCTTCATTCTTTCCTTGTCCCTCTGATTACGGGTGACTCTACACTCAGTGACAAGCCAAATGGTTTCCTGTACACCAGGAAACCATTTACGATGCTGGGTGGTAACCATATAGCCAAATTTTGGCGCATGGTGGATTAGTGGGTAATTACGGCACTCCAATCAGATTGAGCCGGTGAAGGTTTATATCCAAGGGGAGGTTGGGGTTCACTGCTCACATAAAGCCACTCATGGATGAGTGAGGCTGGTCACTCGGCACTCCAATCAGATTGAGCTGGTGAAGGTTTATATCCAAGGGGAGGTTGGGGTTTATTGCTCACATAAAGCCACTCACGGATGAGTGAGGCTGGTCCCTCTCATCTTAAATGTCAGGAACAACTCACCTAACCCCGGGCTCCTATGCTTCTCATAAGACAACATAGGATTGAATGATGAATGAATGAATAAAATCAGCTGCTGGTTATGGACCTTTCTTCCTCCTGGAAACTCCTCACAGGGGATAGCTCTGATAACTGAGTGTCCATGCTGCTCTGTCCTTACATATCCATTTTGCTCTCTCAGATGTTATGCTTCCATTCCAAGCTTTCTTACTTGCAAACTGTCCAGCTCTCTCTTCCCATGCTTTTATTATCGCCTGCCTTTAGAAGGGGGAGTGATAATATTTTTGCCTGTGTGTGTGTGTTCCCACTCTATCTCATGAACGGTTTGAGTTATGAACATGAAACCTTCAGGGTATCAAGATATGGCCAAATTCTTGGATGAGTTAAAAAATGGGCACTTGGGGTCAAAGTCAAGGTTGCTAAAATGGCTGCCAAATGTCAACTAGTTTTATCGCCTGCCTTTAGCACCATTGTAGCTCATGAACAGCTTGAGTTATCAACATGAAACCTTCAGGGTATCAAGATACAGTCAAAATCTTGGCCGAGTTAAAAAATGGGCACTCAGGGTCAAGGTCAAGGTCACCAAAATGGCTGCCAAAGGTCAATTAGTTTTTATCGCACCTTTAGCACCTTTATATCTCATGAACGGCTTGAGCTATCAACATGAAACCTTCAGGGTACCAAGATATGGCCAAAATCTTGGACCTGGCCAACAGCTCATTCTGGCGGGCTATTAGCATTCGGCTCCCGAATGCTTTTCATTTTTTTTTTTTCAACATGTCTAACACTGGGTACAGACATTATCATTTGTTCTCTCAGACCTAGAAGTCCTTCCTCTGTGCAAACACCTTCACATGTCACCACCTTGGCACTAATACCCACCACACAATGAATACAGGCCATGGCTGTCTCATGCAGGACTGGTGTGACTGAACTAGAAGAATAATTTTCATGATATGTCAGTGGGCTTTGGAGAAGATAAAAGTACATTTTAAAGAATTTCAAACAATCAAACCTACCAGCTGCTCCAAGATTTGTGCATCTTTAGCTTGCAATATCTCTTGTGTTCTGCTCAGGATTCCATACTCAGCCCTTAGCTCACTCAACTCAGCTCGTTTCATCTTGTATACTGAACTCTTGCCTCTAAGCTTGTTGACATATCTCTTGAACTCTTCCCCTCGCAAGATCTGTTCACCTGAAAACTGCTTCAACTGTTCTTGCTTCTCCTGTAAACAAAATACTGTACAAGAAATCTGGTTTTTAAAAAAGTACACTCTGCATAATGCCTCTACTAAAACATACAATAAAAACCAAAACTTCACTCAATTTTACCCCTGTACATTGCTTTTCCCAAACAGATTTTGTTCACTTGATAACTGCCTCAACATTTCTTGTTTCTGCACACAAAATTCCATATGCAATAAATTTGGCAAGGTGCACATGATATATATATGAAGCCTCTGCTATGGCATGAAATATAGCATAAATCACTGCTAACACATGAAATACGAACCACAACTCAACACAAACTTAACTCTGCACATTTCTCTTCCCCTTGCAAACCTGCTCTGGTGAAAAACTGCTTTTACTGGTTCTGCTTCTCCCGTAAACAACGTGCACAGAAGTCCTTGTTATATGTTGGGGATGTGTTTTAAAATAGTGTCATTCAACTGTTTCATACAGCTGGTAAAGTACTAAGAGCTGAAGAAGCTGCCCAAACAACTTTAATGATGACAATGCAGCTCTAGCAGGAAATTTTTCTGCACTTTAATGTGGACTTATTAATTAATAGAACAAAAAAAAAAAAAAAAAGGCAACTTATAATGAAGAATTCATATACAAAAAGTCATTGCTGCATGTCTCCTTTTTTATTCAATTCTTTTTTGCTATTAAATACTTCACTTTGTTTCATTTAATTTATAATGGTTCCAACATGCTTTCATACATCTCTAGCAGTCTCTCCATTCAGTTCTTTATCTATAAGGCTACACTCTATGACACCTTCCCAGGTCTTTTTCAATCTGCTTCTTGCAACTCCACCATCAACATTTACACTTCTCACCCTCTGCAACCAGTTGTCATCCTCCATCCTCTCCACTTGCCCAAACCATCTCAGTCAACCCATTTTCATCAAAACACTAAAACATTCAAGTACATCCTTCCCCTCAACTCTTCATTTATAGTCCTAACCCCTCAAGGACTGTCATTCTAGGAAGCACTACACATCCATCTAATCATTATTATCTCTGTTTGAGCCTACAAATATCATCTTCCTTTACTGCCCAGGTCTCACTAAAGTACAACACATACTGCATGTAAAAGGACCTCGTAACAGAAAAGGAGAACCCTCTCAATGTTAGGAGAAGTAAAAACTCCCTGAACTTCTTCCTAGCACTCATTACTCATGCCACAGACCTAACTCCATTCCCAGATCCAGCACATATCATGTCTCCCAAGTACCAAAATTCCTTTAAACACTCTACAGACTCTCCAGCAAGGTCAGTCCATTCCCATTTCTCTATCTCTGGATGCTCCCCCTTTACCACCACACACACGAAATCAGCATTATTTTGCAGTCTACCTCTCATAGCGCTGCACCTCTTATGAACTCACTTATCAAAAATATTGCACAAGATGGAATAACTTCTACACCCTTGTGGCAAACTGCACATGGCTACATTTCTTCTGCTTTGACAGTACTGCCACCAGCCCTAGATGTCATCAGTTTTATTATATCTGCATTTATTCTCAAACCATTGTACCCCATTCCATCTCTCCACATCCTAAATCTTCTCTCCGATACCAAAGAGATCAACACTATGCCATCAGCATACAACACCTCCCATGGAAGTCCAGTTTTGAGGTCAAGCAAGAGAGCTTCAAGCACGATGATAAATGTATGAGGTTTAAAACTGATCACTGAGACACACCAAAGTTCATGGATAATTATCACTCAAACCTCAGTTCACTCTCACCTGGGTGCTGGCACCCTTGTCCATTGCCACAACCACTCTAACCAACCATTTCTCAATCCCAATCTTTCTCATTGTCCACTTAACCACCTCCCTGAGCACTCTGTCAAAGCCTTCTCCAAATCAACAAAATACAACTTCTTCCTTCATACAGCCATGGGCGGCTTTGCATCCACGATGCATTCTGAAAAATAGGACATAAGGATCTGGATGTTAAGTGACCACCATAACTTATGGACTGTATACTATATACAGTACTGTACTGTATACAGTTGGGTGGCCGGCCGGCCTCTCTGGCCGCATTCTGGTAATAGATACTAACCCACCAGGTGAGCAAAAAGGCATTCTCACTGAACGGTCAAAGTCGCCCGGCCGGCCTCTTGAGGCGCGAGCTGGTAAACGAACCTAACCCACCAGCTGGGCAAAAATGGCCATCCGCCTCCCTACCAAATGACTGAAGTTGCCTGGCTGGCCTCTCAAGCCACACACTGGTAAAAGAACCTAACCCACCAGCTGAGCAAAGTGGCCATCTGCTTCCCAACTGAATGGCCAAAGTTGCCCAGCCAGCCTCTCAAGCCCCGAGCTGGTAGAAGAACTAACCCACCAGCACAGCAAAAATGGCCTACATATACAGGCATATGGTATTTACTGTACTGTTTATTACCAGTACTTTTAAAGTACAGTACAGAATAAAAAGGCCAAATTAAAACAATAATACAATATGTAATGTTATGTAAACTTCTATCTATCTATCTAATGCCAGACACCATAGTCCCATAAAGGGTGGCCATTTGACTTTGAGTTATTTATTTTACGGGGAGGGGCACTAACCCTTCAGCAACCCACTTGTTGACACGTAGGGAGCATGTATGGTTTGGTAATATGGTTACCACCCAGCACTGTAAATGGTTTCTTGGCCTACAGGAAACCATTTGGCTTGTCACTCAATGTAAAGCCACCTGTAAAGGAAAGAAAAGCAGTAAGAAGTGACAGGAAAGATGGGAGAAATAGGAAGAGAGGAGGGCAGGCACAGAAAAAGAATGATAAAGGCTAAGGAAGAAGTAGGCAGCACTACATCAAGTGAGTGGATGATGGTTGCCACCACCTACCACTACGTATACTTGATGCATGGATACTCAAGAACACTTGAACACGGCAGTAAACATGCAACTAGACGCAGCTGCCTGTGGCTGGTGTTGATGACATTATTATATGGTAAACTTTATACCGTTTGCTAGTAAACTTTTTAATGTTTTTTAGTATACTTTTTCCTGCTTTTATGTAAGCTGGGAAAAAAAAAGAAAAACATTAAGATATGAACATTTTTACAGTATACCTCTACAGGTTATACATGTACACTAAAACCTCACTATAATGGACTAATTGGGGCCCAAGCCATTCCGAAAAAGCAAAATTCTGATAAAAGCGACCTCTGGACTTCCTCCTGCTAACCCAGACTTTTTCTGATATATCAGACATTAGTCCAGATCGCACCAATATTTTTTTAAATGTTTTTCACCATCACTGCAGTACTGTGCTGTATTATACATTCACTACAATAATAAAATGGTATAATATATATAACAAAACTGTACTGTACACTGATAAACATGATCTTGGTGAACATAGCTGAAGTAGTCAGGCAGTCCGGACCGTTTCTGTCTTTATCGGACTTTTTCCGATAGTAATCCCTCCATTATTCGGATGTCCAATACTCGGACATACTCACTATTCGGATACTGTGGGCTGCCCAACCCCTAAAATGCCAAAAAATTCAGAAAAAAAAAAAAAATCCGATTTTTTTGGACTGTGTCAGTTTGAATTTCCCGCGCGTGCCGATCGGCTATGTTTAAGCTCGTGGCGCCTGTCTGTCGGTCGCCATTACCCACTCAGCTACTTCCTCGTGAACACCTCCGACAATGGCGGCCAAAGTGATTGCTTTTGTGGTGATACCCTACCTCCTACAGTGCTTGATACTGCTCTTCACCTTCTTCATCATGTGTGTGATGATGGCCCAGCCTCCTGAGAAGAGGAAGAAAGTGGTTCTGACTCTGGAGAAGAAGAGGCAGATATTGGAGAAGGTGGACGCCGGCTGGTCAACAGGATGTATCCTACGTGAGTTTAACCTCCCTTGCTCCACCTTGTTTGATATCAAGAAGTCCCGAGACAAACTACAGCAGTACACGGCTGATTTCGCATCGAAGACCAGACAAAACATGGAGAGGAAGGTGATGTTTACTCCTAAGTATGCAGACATCGACCGCTCCACGTTGATTTGGTATCGACAACAACGAGCTGCTGGTGTGTTGGTACGTGGAACGGAGCTGAAAGCTGCTGCTGAAAAGTTCGCAAGGCTACACGACGCCCCAGACTTCAAGGCATCTGAAGGTTGGTTCTTCGTGTTCAAGTTATGGCACGGACTTACCAATCGTAAGGCCCATGGTGAAGCTCTGGACGCTAACAACGAAGGAGTACAACAGTTTCGGCAGAAGGTGAAGGGCTTGATTGATAGGGAGGGCCTCACTCTTGGTCAAGTTTACAATGCTGACGAAATTGGCCTATTTTACCGTTCAATACCCACAAACACTCTCGCTGAGGAGATGGAGAAGCGTGTACCTGGCCCCAAGCTCTCGAAGCAATGGGTGTCTGCTTTGTGCTGTGCCAATGCTAACGGCATGAACCGGCTCAAGCCCGTTATTGTAGGCCGTGCAAAGCAGCCTAGGTGCCTTCGTGGGTTAATGGATGCCCTTCCTGTCGTGTGGTATCATTCTTTGAAGGCTTGGTTCACAACCAAGATCTTCAAAAATTGGTTCCACCAACACTTTGTTAAGGTCATTCGTTATCAGATGGAGACAATGAAAATCCGACGAGACCAGGTAAAGGCCCTCCTGATTCTAGACAATGCACCTGCACATCCGTCAGACAAGGAGTTGGTGGCAGAGAATGGTCGCATCAGGTGTCTGTTTTTGCCACCTAATACAACTGCTCTCATCCAACCAATGGACCAGGGAGTGATTGTGGCAACGAAGAGGCTATACCGACGGAAGTTTCTGGACGAGGTGATGGTTGTGTATGAGGACGCGGACGATCGCAGGGAAGGACGTGACATGCGAGGACAAAAAACTCTCGAAAACATTCGCCGATACACCCTCACGTCTGCCATCTTCAACTGGGCAAATGCATGGAAGGAAGTCTCTGTCAAGACTTTAGAAAATGGTTGGTCTCGCCTGCTTCATGGAAGTGACGTGGTGCACGATTTTCTGGGTTTTGACGTGGATGACTTTCATGCAAGGCTTCGTACGGGTGGAGGCGATGTGGATGTCGACGAAGTGCGCGAGTGGTTAGATGACGACGAGGGGGATCCTGGGCTTCAGATCATGTCTGATACCGAGATCGCATCTACTGTTGCTGGTCCGAGTACCCAGCAGGAAGATTCTGACGAGGACAGCGACGATGATGCGGACTCCTCACGGCTTGTCACTACCCCAACCATCCCCAGGCTGAGCACAATCCGGCGGTATGTGGAGTTCATCCTTGACTACCTAGAATACCCGGACTGCGACAGAGAGATGGGGTCATTGGAATTGGCGAGTGAAGTGCGAGGTTTCAGGCAAAGCATCATTAATTGTCAAAATCGTCGTCCTCTGCGTCAATCAACCATTGATAGTTTTTTCAGGCCAGTCAACCCTGCCGTCGTCCACTCTCGCTCCACACCATCATCTCACGAAGACAGGCCTTCTAGCTCCGAGCCACAGCCCAGCACATCAGGCACGGCTGAATCACCACTGGATGTTAGTTTGCGTCTATCTTCGGAGTCCTCTGTAGTGGATAGTGTATCACCACGTCGCACCAAGATGCCCCTACGCAGCCTCCATCTGCTCATCTCGGACTCTGACAGCGACTAAATTCTCCAAGGATCGTCACTAGACTCACGGCAATTTACTGTTATGTACAGTGGAGTGAAGTGATGTGATTCCAGTTATAAAAAAAAAACGTTGTGGAAAGTGTTCGTGATAAGTGGTGGTGATTCTCAAGTGGAAAGATGTGTCAGGTGCAAGGTCTTCCTGTCAGAGTCTGAGATGATAGAGTGGGTTATTACATCAGGACGGCAGCTTCTTGTTCGTAAGTACCCTAACTTCATACCTAACCTGTTTTCATCATGCTGTAAATGTGTTAAAAAATTACCAAAAATGTTAATCATAATTTCCTGCTTGCAATTTAATTTTTCCATGGATGGTTCTTAAGTAAAACAGCTAGAAAAAAGGTGGAAGCAGTGAATTTCATGTCCGGTCCTAACCTAACCTAACCTATGGTTACCATAAAGATTTTCATGCCTAACCTGTTTTCATCATGCTGTAAATGTGTTAAAAAATTACCAAAAATGTTAATCATAATTTCCTGCTTGCAATTTAATTTTTCCATGCATGGTTCTTAAGTAAAACAGCTAGAAAAAAGGTGGAAGCAGTGAATTTCATGTCCGGTCCTAACCTAACCTCACCTATGGTTACCATAAAGATTTTCATGCCTAACCTGTTTTCATCATGCTGTAAATGTGTTAAAAAATTACCCTAAATGTTAATCATAATTTCCTGCTTGCAATTTAATTTTTTCATGCATGGTTCTTAAGTGCAACAGCTCGGAAAAAAGTGGAAGCAGTGAATTTCATGTCTGGTCCTAACCTAACCTAACCTAACATTGTGTTAATCATAATTTCCTGCTTTTAATTTAATTCTTTCATGCATGGTTCTTAAGTGCACCAGCTAGGAAAAATGTGGAAGCAGTGAATTTCACGTCCGGTCATAACCTAACCTAACCATTTTTCTGGTAGCAATTAACATCATTTACTGTATTTGATGCTTTGTCTCCAATAATTTAGTGCATAAAATGTGAGAAAAGATGATTTCCATGTCAGATACTTACTTATACTATGCTGGCAAGTTCTGAGCACCTATGACTCACTCACCTCTAAATCATCATTTTTTGGTTAAAATTCAATAAATTCATGCTATATGTGCATCATTTATGTGAAAAGGGACCTAAATAAGTGCTATACATGTCCACTAGGGAGGTAGGAAGGTAGTTTTCTGATTTAGGTTAGGTTAGGTTAGGGTCATGAAAAACCAGTGCTGCAGCTTCAGGACCAATATCCGGACAAAACCAATATTCGGACATGCTTTTGGCTCTATTACAACAGATATTGGAGGGATTACTGTAAAGTAAACCTTGCATAAGCCGAACTTTTAGAAGCCGGAATCTTCAGTTAGCTGAACTCAGGCCAAGACCACGTATGAAAGTAGGCCGAAATGCGAAAGTAGAGGGAGAAATGGTGCCAGGCGGACACGCCAGGCGGACACGTGGCGCCAGTCTGCTGCTTGCTTTTGGAGACGGTAGTTGCGCCATTCTTACTGTCATCTAGTGCTGAACAGTGCTCTCCTTTTGCCTTCTGCCTTGCCATGGAAGGTTCAAAGCTTAAAAGAAGTGATACTGGCACCTGTAGTCGTGAAGGAATAAAGCTAAAAAAAAAAAAAAAAAAATGTGCGCGTGACCTAGTGTAGTGATCATGATTAAAGTTCAGTACTATTATTACTGAAAGTGTTACTTTGCAGTCTATTACAGTGATTACATTTAAGTTTAGTTCTTAATATAGAGTGAAATGAATACTGTGTACTGTTTAGAATTTACGTTAAAGAGTGAACTCGCCCACCTCCACCAACTCTGTCTCCAAAACAAAACAAACTGCCAAAGAATCTACTGCCTCTAACGAAAGGTGTTACACTGCAGTCTATTACAGTGACTACATTTAAGTTTAGTTCTTAATATAGAGTGAAATAAATACTGGGTA
>JAGKTI010019382.1:0-11371 GCA_018397915.1 Birgus latro | reverse complement strand
AGGGAATACAGACAGAGGGAGACAGTTCCAGAGTTGACCAGTTGCATAAATGAAGGACTGGGAGTAACGGTTAACTCTTGCATTAGAGAGTTGGACAGAAAAGGGATGAGAGTTTGTTGCTAGACGGGTACTACGTGCCCGTCGTAGAGGTGGAGGGATGCAAGCAGACAGTTCAGAGGAACAGTGACCATTGAAGTAGCGATAGAAGAGAGATAAAGATGCAACAGTGCGGCGAAGAGACAAAGGTTGAAGGGAATCAGTAAGAGGAGGAGAGTTAATGAGACGAAAAGCCTTTGACTCCACCCTATTGAGAAGAACTGCATGTGGGGAGCCTCCCCACACATGAGAGTTGTACTCCATACACGGGCGAATAAAACCCGTGTACAAGGTCAACAACTGTGCAAGGGTAAATAAAGTTCGGAATCGGCTTAGCACACCTAATCTCTTGGAAGCAGATTTCACAAGAGATGTAATATGTTCTTTCCAAGACAAATCCCGAGAGAATGAAACCCCAAGCATGTTCAAGGATGATGCAGGACATAACTGGACATTATTAAACATTAGTGGGTAATCCTGAGGAAGATTTTGTCGGGTTGATAAGTGTAAGAACTGAGTTTTGGGAGCATTAAAAATAACAAGATTATTTTTACCCCAATCAGAGATACGAGCCAAGTCAGACATTAGGTGTGTCATAGCCTCATCCCTTTTTTGTTGAAGTAACTGCTGAGATGGACGTTGCTGAAACCGAATGGAAAGGTGAAGAGTGGAATCATCAGCATATGAGTGGATAGGGTTAGATGTACAGCTTAGAAGGTCATTGATGAATAAAAGGAAGAGAGTTGGTGATAGGGCAGAGCCCTGAGGAACACCACTGTTGACAGGTCTAGGAGAAGAACGATGGCAGTCTACAACAGCGGCTATAGAACGACCAGAAAGGAAGCTAGAGATGAAGGCACAGGTAGAAGGATAGAAACCGTAGGAGGGCAGTTTGGAAATTAAAGATTTATGCCAGACTCGATCGAAAGCCTTTGAGATGTCAAGTGCAATGACAAAGCTTTCCCCAAAGTCCCGAAAGGAGGATGACCAGGAGTCTGAATGGTAGGTGAGAAGATCGCCATTGGAGCGTCCCTGACGGAACCGATACTGACGATCAGAAAGAAGGTTGTGACAGGAAAGATGCTTTAAAACTTTTCTGTTAAGAATTGACTCGAAAACTTTTGAGACACTGGATGTTAAAGCAATTGGACGATAGTTAGAGGGTTGGGAATGGTCACCCTTCTTTGGGACTGGCTGAATAAAAGCGAACTTCCAGCAAGAAGGAAAGGTACAAGTTGATAGACAAAGGCGAAAGAATTTACCTAGGCAGGGTGTAAGCACAGGAACACAGTTTTTGAGGACAACAGGAGGGACTCCATCAGGTCCATATGCCTTGTTAGTATTGAGGCCAGTGATGGCAGAAAATACATCAGCTGAAGAAATTTTAATGTCAGTCAAGAGGAAGTCATAGGGGGGAAGTGATGGAGGAATAGCGCCGGAACCGTCTAAGGCGGAATTGGAGGAGAAAGTTTGAGCAAAGAGATCTGCTTTATCAGTAGAAGAAATAGCTACAGAGCCATCAGAATAGAAAAGAGGAGGGAGGGATGATGTGGTAAAGTTGTTTAGAAAGGTTTTTGGCAAGGTGCCAGAAGGAGCGAGAAGAATTCGAGTCGGAGAGTTGAGAACATTTAGCACGGATGAAATTATTTTTAGCAGAGTGAAGAACAGACTTAGCACGATTCCGGGCAGAAATATATAAAAGATGTGATTCAGGGGTGGGTTGGCTCCGGTACCTCTTATAGGCCCTCTCCTTGTTGCGGACAGCATTAGATCAAGCGTGATTAAACCAAGGCTTTCTTGCATTAGTCAGAGGATATGAGAAAGGAATGTATGCTTCCATAAACTCCGTAATGCGCAAGGCACACTCAGATGGCTCCCGGCCATGGAAGCAATAATCATTCCAAGGAAAATCAAAGAAGTACTGCCTGAGGGCCTCCCAATCTGCAGCTCCAAAGTGCCACAGGCGACAATTTCTTTGGAGGGTCCACAGGCCGTATCAGAGCGATAGGACAGGTTAAGGTAATAAGGTTATGATCGGAGGAGCCCAACGGAGAGAAAAGATTAACAGTGTAAGCAGAAGGATTAGTTGTAAGGAAAAGGTCAAATATGTTGGAACTCTCTCCAAGGCGGTCAGGGATACGGATAGGGTGCTGTACAAGCTGCTCTAGGTCATTAAGGATAGAAAAGATGTAGGCTTGTTCACCAGGTGGATCAATGAAAGGAGAGGAGAGCCAAAAGTGGTGGTGAACATTGAAATCTCCTAGAATGGAGATTTCAGAGAAAGGAGAAATGGATAGAATGTGTTCCATCGTAGAAGAAAGATAGTCAAAGAATTTTTGATAGTCAGTAGAATTAGGAGATAAGTAAACAGCACAGATATATTTAGTCAGAGAATGACAGGACAGCCGAAGCAAGAGAGTAGAGAATTCAGAAGAATCAAGTTCAGGAACACGAGAGCAAGATAGATCGTTGCGTACATATACGCAACAGCCACCTTTGGCTTTGAAATGAGAATAGAAAAAGTAGGAGGATACAGAAAAGGATTTGCTGTCAGTTACCTCAGACAGCTGAGTCTCAGAGAGAAAGAGAAGGTGAGGTTTAGAGGAGAAGAGGTGGTGTTCAACGGAGCGAAAGTTAGAGGAAAGGCCGCGAATGTAACAGAAATGAAGATGGAGTGAGTCAGACAGTGGTTCCAGGCAGCTCTGCCTCAGAACTGCTGACTAATTTAGCACAGAAGAAACACTGAGAGATTGCTACTGAATTAATCAGCTTCGTTTGAGAAGTGGGTATATCAGTCTACTCTTGTTTCCTACCAGCATGCCTAGTGAAATGGACCAAACACTTTTGACACCACGTCGCAGACCTAACCATATGCACATTTTACTTCCTGTGTAGATGGTATTCATATACATCTACCAATGAAAGTCAATTCGGCAAGTATCATGTAAAAAAAAAAAGTGGGATTCCAAACCCCTGTCATATGCACTTATGTACATAATTCATACAAATAATTCGATCCTCTGTCACTTTCTTAGCCACAACTAATTTCATAACCCCACATTCTTACACACTCAGTTACCGTATACGTCTTCTGTCTATCCGGCCCTCCACGCATTACGTCGCCTTCGTTGATTTTCCCTTTTCATCGCTCATTTTACATTCATTCTCTCCTTATGACCATGACATCAAAGCACACTCTCTTCTACTCCATTATCAACATACTTCCTTGATGCACATCTCCCGTGAAGTAATTTATTCTTTATTGAATCCACTCTGCGTGCTCTAACACATTCATCAATAATTCCATTTCTGCTGTTCTTACTCTTGAATTTTAGCTCATGCCATACCAAACTTTCACACCCATTCGTTAATGTGGGCACTAACACAGTTCATGCATCCTCCCACAACCTACTCACTCTGATCTCTGTTTAGCACCGGCCACCTTCTTTCGTTCTACCACTCTCTTTTCAACATCCCTTGCACATTTGCTTCTCTTTTCTGCTACTGCACCGGGGCAATAATACCGTTCAAACCTTTTTCCATTCAGCCCATCACAGTGAGAGTTACCCTGTCTCTCAACAAATGCATTCTACAAAGAGACTTGTCTTATCTTTAGCGTTAATCACTTTATTCATGTCTACATTTACTTTAAAAGCACGACGTTCACAGACGTTCACAGAACATTGCACCAGACTGTACGGATGCTATGCGCTACTTTCAAACACCACAACATTATCTGCAGGCATCAGATTCCAGATAGATCCACTGTTCACCGTAAAGTACCATCCTCACGCCTCTCTCCACAGTCGAGTTTTAACATCTCTTATAACCTCATCCGTGTTATTCAGTGAACCGCCATGAGGACATCACAAAGTCTTGTCTCACTCCAACACTGATAATGAACTCGTTTAACCATCATCTACTCTTACTAATTTTTCACTACCATCATAAAATCTCTTTATAGCATTCACCAGCTTTCCATCCACACCATGCATAGACTATAAACAAATTTACATAATTCTTCCCTCTTCACCTTATCATACTGTTTTCCGACATCCACAAATGTCATAAATATTAAACACTCCTTCCCTTATGCATTCTCTACTATCTTACTACAGCTGTTTGATTCACACTTCCCCTACCACTTCTACAAACCACCTTGTTCCTTACTCATCAAACATTTTAATATATTCCTTACCGTCTCTATAATCATTCTTCCATATATTTTTCCTACAACATTCAGCCAGACTTATGATACAGTAATTTTTGCACTCACTTCGATCACCTTTATTTTGTAAAGGCAAAATCACATCCTTCTTCCATTATACAAATACAGTTTCACTCAACCAAACTTTCTCGCATATTTTAGTAAACATTTCATTCCAGCCTCCCCAGCACATTTAATTATTTTTACATGCACCTCGTCAGCACCTGATGTCAGAGCATTCTTCAGTCTCTTCACAGCATTCTTCAGTTCTAACATTGTCACATTTTCGGTTAAACACATTCCTTCTCTGAGCATAACCAAAACTTCATTCATTAGCCTCTCAAAAAGGTCTCCGTTTTCATAGACTCAGTGTACCGATATTATAGTAACCAATGAGCAGCTTTCATAGGAATATGTCTCGACCCCAGGTTTATAAGCCAGGCGAATAAGGTATACCTGTCCATCAGCCTTCCCTCTCCCCTTGCCACATGCTGGAGTGACGTGCCTGCTGTACATGTACCCTATCAGAAGCCGAGGAATCGTTATGAGACAGACAGAAAGACATCCAAACAAGACAAAACAAGACAAAACAAGATGAAAACAGACAGACAGACAGACAGACTGATTAAATGACTGACTGACTGACTGACTGACTGACTGATGAGACAAAACAGACAAACAGACAGACAGACAGACAAAACAAGAAAATTAAAAAAAAAGACGTACATACAGGCAGACAAGACAGAGGTTCTCGTGCCTTACTTGCTGCGTAGTGGAGTAACGTGCCTGCCGTAGAAGTAACCACGGCAGATCCCAAGGAAGCGTTCCACTGCCATGGAGGCCACAGTGAAGTGAGTTACCATGCTCACGATCACCATGCTGAACCCGTGGTAGTCACACATGCCCTTCTGTTGGAGGGATAAGAAAAAATAGATTAATAAGATATCCTTTCCCTGTGATATCATGGCCTACTGTGTTTTTTAAGTGATAACATAACATAGTAAACGACAGTTTTTCACTCACACTCGCCAAAATCAGGAAATATAAAAACACCAGAGTTAGGGAGCTATCATAAGACTGCGCATCAAAATAGGGCACAACTTCAGTCACTTCATCATACAAGCCCATTATCACGCAATGCATGAAATATCCATTCACTGAATAAATCTTAAATATTGACGGGAAAGACAAGCCTCCGGGTTGTAAAGATAACTGTCGAGGCATATGACGAAAGTAAAACAGGCCTCGTCCCTCTGTATCATTGCTATCTGTACTATATAATACGGGATGCAGGCTAATGAAGGCGAACAACCACAGACGAGCAGTACCGTTAGTGTAAGTCAGGGATTAAGGATCTGCCTTCCCTTTCACAGTTCATATATTGATCCCTTCAGTCCAGTGACATATATTGTATTTTATTTTTGCATTCACTGGACGATCTTATTCACGTTTGGAGACTATTCGAACAGGAGGGGTTACTGTTACATATCTCCCTTACTAATCCCTTTTCTACAAGATGTCTGTCCGAGTTTTTTTTTTTTTTTCGTTTAGAACTATACAAATAAACTAAATCAAGAAAGTATACATATGGGTCTCAGCTCATGACAGTACTACTTTGGTCTTATCTATGACTGACCCTCGCAGCAGCTAAGATGCTAGGGGACTCCATTTCTATTTTGTTCATGCTGCTGTCAAACGATATCATTGAGTTAAGGAGGGCACATCCATAGGGAAGGATGTAATGTATCTAACACCTCCACAACAAAACAGGGTCTTCTAAGCTAACAAAAACCGTCTGAAGATAACGAGAATATAGTACAAAATGCGCCGTCAGTATAGTGAATAACATCGCCTGGCAGTAGGAGGAATAAAATAATGTCCTTTGACCCAGAGGAATAATACTGCGTCTCCTTCACAATCGTAAAGAACTTCAAGCATAAAGAAGATGAAAAAGCTTGTCTATTCTACGGAGACTCATTAAAGCAATTGATTTATTGTTTGCTAATATCCATTCTTCCCCTATAATATGACAGACAACAATCGATTTATATCCAGGTCCCAAGATGTACTGCTGAGTGAACAAATCTATATACACGTTTACACTGGATTTTTTTTTTTTAAGGCTTCACTACATCCTATTAATATGAAGGGAAAAATATAATGTTCACTCATCCAAAAGAAACAGTACTTAAGACCAACACAAGACTAAAGCCCGTGTTATTAATACCGATAGTGTGAAGGCGTGCGGGGGTTCTCATTTTTTGGCCACAGAGCCGTTGCTGATTACTGTACAGTCTGTTAGGCGGGATGCAGACTGGTCACATG
Organism: Birgus latro; assembly: GCA_018397915.1. Taxonomy (NCBI): domain Eukaryota; kingdom Metazoa; phylum Arthropoda; class Malacostraca; order Decapoda; family Coenobitidae; genus Birgus; species Birgus latro. Next base: position 4,743 of record JAGKTI010019382.1, on the reverse strand, counting down.
CTACAGTTGCAGGTATTCCATAAATAGATGTCAAATATTAATGGCTTACCCGATTCTTCCCATACTCTGTTTTAATAGTATGGTAGCAAAAATAGAGGAATACATACGTGAAGTTAGACAGGAATGAAAGTAAGGGTTACAGCTAATTAGAAAAAAAGTTTTATCTTTGTTTTCTTTTCAATATAAATGTACATTATAGCTTCCGACAAGAGACAGAACTACAGACAGGTTAACAGATCATGTCGATGGCGTATACTCGTATTTTATTCCATCCTGGCCACCAAGCAGACGAACTGATGCAAGTTAAGCGAACCCTGTCATACAGATGAGTTGCCCAAATTCATACCTGTCCTCTCAGTTCGAAGTCTCCCGTAAACTAAATAAAATCGTCTGGAGATAGGAAATAAAAAATACGTCCTCATGTTGAAGAGGTTAAACAGAAAGGTAGATACAGATGCAGATAGAGAATTACATACATAAACTAGAATGGCACTCAGTAGCGCGCATACCTCCGCCACGGCCCTACATGCAGCTGGAAAAAGACTACCCCCCAATAAAACTATATATAAATCCGCTAGATCAGGAATTTATATGGATCCGCGCCAAACTGTACACATTCGTAGATACCAACATCCTAAATATGCATGATTTTTTTATCAAGATCCGTGCAATATTCACTGAAAAATTTACGAAAATGTCGAAAAACGCCCTGTCTCGCAATGTTAGAGAAAGTGGAAAAAAAAAAAAAAATCCTGGATTCGCACCTTTATCCGGATCCGCACCAAAATTGAGTGGAGCCTGTTTTGGGCCAAACCCATTCTTCTACCAAGCTTCGTGGAAATCCGTCCAGAAGTTTTTGTATAATCTTGCTCATAAACCAACCAACAAACAAACAAACGGACAGGGGTGAAAACATAACCTCCTCGGCGGAGGTAACAAGTAGATAGGAACACGGGGTCGCATCCTAGTGGACTTCCCAGGATTTCTAACACCTCTTTCTTTCCAGTCTATTTTTGTATGTGGTTCTTTATTATTCTCTCTCTCTCTCTCTCTCTCTCTCTCTCTCTCTCTCTCTCTCTCTCTCTCTCTCTCTCTCTCATCTTTTTGCACGAGTTACACGGAAGAGATTATAAATGAGCGATATGTAAAATCAGCCGCAAAGGGAGAGGTGTTTGAAATCCTACTAAGCCAACGAGAATACGAGCCACAAACAGACAATGGAGCCTCACCCCTCCCGTCCACTGGCCAGTAGCGTATGCGGTGAGGACTGGGAAGGTGGTGGCCAGCTTGCCGATGAAGTCAGTCCACATGAGGGTGAGCAGGAAGATGTGGAACACTGTGCGGGAGGAGGCTCGGGGGGAGTTGGAGAGCAGGTACCACAGCGCCCCTATGTGTCCTGGTGGTGGACGCGAGAATTACAGACAGAATACAAATGAAAATTATACTGCGGGAGGTGGTGATTAAATTATTAGACTGGTGATCTGATCTCTGGAAGGACGTGAGTCTGAGTCAAAGTTTGGGGACAGGTGAAATATAAATACTACAGACCCCATATTTATGTCCCCTTGTGCAGGACTCTAGAATAAAGAAAGATTATATGGGTAGTCAAAGCAAACTTATAGATAAATAGGTAGATAGACAGATGAATAGACAGTGTGTGTGCTTGTGTGTGTGTGTGTGTGTGTGTGTGTGTGTACAGTCGGAGAAAGAAGATCACGTAATACTTCATCTCTTCTGTTTCTCACGTTCCTCCTCTGATAAATATTCCTAGGCTGTGAGAGGAGTAGTATCTTTCTCTCCTCACAGATGATTTATTTTATTTTAACAGTGTCAAATATGTTGTTAGCGTGAAGTAGACGCAGTGGAATAGTATAAGACCTTATGTATGTGACTGTACACTGGTGAGCAATAGTTTCGGCTTACCCTCTAATCCAACCTCTAGGTGAAGGCATGCATGGCCAAGGTGTCACAAGAAATGAAGGATGGGTCCAGTGTTGAGATGGTAAATTCAAAGTTTTGCTGGACTACATGAGGAACAATTTAGGATGATTCTCTTATTCGTTCCGTCTAGAAAAGCTTAAAAAGGTTACGATAGGTGTGAGACCCTGGCTATGACTCCCTTCAAGCCAGGGTTTAGGTTAATTTTGATCTAGAGCAGAACTATGGCTCATGAGTGAACATTTCTGTCAATCTCCCTATTTGTTGTATAGCCAGACGTTTTAATAGTGGAGCAGTTGGTCACGAATAAATAGCCTCCACTTTGCCCTGTCTGCCACCATCAAGTTGCGCTACCTCTATTTCACACCGCCTTTATTCATAAAGCTTTCCACCTCATTCATCCACCTCATCCTCGATCTCCTTCTCCCTCTCTCTCGCTTTACCCCACTCATATACACTTTTCTAATCAGTGTTTACCCTCCATTTGTTTCACGTAATCAGATCATCTCACTGTAGACCTGACACTTTCCACTACATTCACATCAACACCACAACGCTCCTGATCATCTTCCCTTTGCCAGTGTGCTTCTCCACATTACTCAACGAGCTTCTCAGGTAACTCAGTGACATTCCTCTCACTCTTGACTTGTCCTTCACGCAAAGTCTAAGCTTCACTTCATACTTCAGTGCAGAGAGTACTGTAGTATCGTGCAACGACTTCTTTACTTCCATGCTCACCTCCTTGTTCCTTGTCATCATCCTCAGTATATCTTCAACATACTTTCCCTGTGGTATCCTTTCTCGTGTTTCATCTTCTAAACTCCCATCCTTGGTCAGCACACTACCCAGATATTTGAAGATGTTCATGTTCTCTAATTCCAGACCATTCAGCCTTACAACGCACTTGATAAATTCATTCCTTCAGTAATCATAACTTTTCTCTTTGCTACATTCCTTTTCAAATTTGATTTCCTACACACTCTTTCATATTCATTCACCAGGCCTTGCAGCTACCACTTCTCTTCACAGAACATAACACTGCTATCGGTAAACAACAGTATAGTACGTTTCGACACCCTATCCTCTCTAACTAAGGACACTCAACATATGTTGCCCCTCCTGCATTTCTTTAATAACACCATCCATATTAAACAAGTTTGGAGAAAAGACACATCCTTGTTTCAGTCCACCATTAATATAATAAATTCTCGTAGTTCGCCCTCCACAGGCACTGTTGCCTTTGAGCCATCATACTTACCGTACTATGTCAGCATTCATCAATTTCCCAGCTACTTCGTAATTCTCAGCACCTTCCTCATTTACCGTCTGTCTGCGCTGCCATTTGTTTTCTCTAAATTCATGAAGACAGTATACAACTTCCTCCACTTCCCTTAATATTATTCTATTTTTCATAATTACTAGAAAGAATAATGTGTTCTACATGTTCCCATCCCTTCCCTTCCCGAAAAACCTTTCCTCCTGTATCACCCTTCCCCCGGTTCTCTTCCTCGCCGTTTCGTCAACTCTCCTATAATATTTTCACAACTGAAGAAAATTTCCCTATGGATGCCATGTGCTTCTCTTTCTCTCTTCCCCTAGTAAAGTACCAAGAAACTAATATAGGTGATTTCTAGTATTCTGGCACACTACCAGTCCAATCTGCACAGTTTATTCAGTCACAACCTCTCCCAGATTTCAGCATTTTACCACACACTCCATCAATCCCATCACTAGCTAAAATAGGCGCTACCTTCATTAAGTATCATTCCAAAATTATCTGATGTATGGATGCCTAATAACCTACCATATACAATAGCAACATGAGAGACAGAGAGACAAACGGACGGACTCAAAGAAGAAAGTGACGAGCCAACTTACCAGTGATCCCAGCGAGACACAACAAAATCGGCGAGACTATGGTTGCCCCTGGGTAGTTGGCGATGGTGCAGAAAACCGAGTCATGGAAATCAGGGATGGGGGTAGTGGTGTTGGGGTCATGGTACGACGAATTAGGGTCATGGTAGGAGGGTGGGGAGGTGGAGAAAATTGAGGGTGAAGTGAAAATGGACGAGTCTGGGTCAAAAGTTGTGTGGGAGGGATGTGGAGTGCATGGGGGTGCTATGGGTAACCACTCCAACCCCTCCTCCACTCCCCCGCCACCTCCTCCAATTTTATTAGGCCTCGGCTCCTCAGTGCTCCTCATCCTGTGTCTGAAAGAATGTGGAAATTATTGACACTAAGTTTTCCTGTTAGTGATCACATTAGAAACTTAAATTTACCACTCTTACTCCCCCTCAACTCCCCTGCCACTCAGTCCTGTCCCATCCACTCCCCCACTCCCTCCTGTCCCATCCACTCCTCCGCCATTCCCTCCTGCCCCAATCACTCCCCCTCCTTTCTCTCCTTTCTCATTCACCCCCTTGTAGCTCCTTCACCCACCCCCCACTCCCTCCTGTCCTTTCCGCTCCTTTGCCAATCACTCCTGTCCCATCCACTCAGTTCCACTCCTTCCTATCACATCCACTTCTTGCCACTTCCTTTCGTCCCATCTACTTCCTTGCCACTCCCTCCAGTCTCATCCACTCCCTTGCCACTCACTCCTGTCTTATCCACTCCCTTGCCACTCACTCCTGTCTCATCCACTCCCTTGCCACTCATGTCCCATCCACCCCCTTGCCACTCATGTCCCCCCTCTCTCTTGCCACTCATGTCCCATCCACTCCCTTGCCACTCATGTCCCATCCACTCTCTTGCCACTCATGTCCCATCCACTCCCTTGTCACTCATGTCCCATCCACTCCCTTG
>JAGKTI010019380.1:0-17021 GCA_018397915.1 Birgus latro | reverse complement strand
GTATCACCACTTCGGTGCTAACATCCACTGTCCATATGGAATAATGTACATGCCAGGATTGACTCATACAGAACTGGTGTATTGGTATTAGCAGGAATGTTTATACATGTCAGTAGGTCTTATGGCTGATTGGTTAAATCTGCTTTAACAAAATTCAGATCCTTAAACTGTTCCCTGTCTCACTTGGAATTTGAACCTGAATCCACTGGGATGGCAGACCACCCCTCTACCTCCTTGGTCACTGCCTGCAAATGCTAGAATCTTTCCTCAGTACTAAGTCTCTGTCTTTCCTTAAAGCCTGGAATCTACGGTCTGGCCCAGGGGTATGGGTATGGGTCTGGGCTTGAGCCTGGAGCGTAGGGTCTGGGCCTGGGATCTGAGGTCTGACTCAAGGGAATGTGTCTGGGACTGGAACAGTATAGTTTGGCTCTAAGCCTGGGCCTAGCTCAACATAGCGAGATATCTCATCCCCTAGGCTTTGTGCAAGAGCCGTCAGCTGCCAGATACAAGCCAGACATACAAAACATTCGCTCTCTAACTCTGGGAGAGGACTCGTAGTTGGTTATTTCGTCTCTCGGTGAGGTCTGGTAGGGTTAGGTTTCCCAGAATTAGGGGGGGGGGAGGAGTAGGGTGGCTCAGTGGTAGAGTGTCGGACTCAAGACTGGGGGGTCGTGGTTTGAGTCATGCCCGGTAGCTGCCATGCCAGGAGGGGTAGTGCCCTCTTGTCACCTAGCAGGGAAATATGATCTAACAAGGTCTAGCTCGGGGGAACATTTTTTTTTTTCCCCAGAGATATAAAGTGAATGATTCATATGTCTGGCATGTATCTGGCAGCCGACGGTGCATGCGCAAAGCACAATGGACAAGATTTTTCAAGGGGACAAGATATCTCGCTACACCGGGCCTAGGGTGTGCAGAACCTGTTGCATGGACTCCAGGTCCTGAACCCAGCATCTGGTTGCCGGCAATGTAGGATCTGTGCGTCGCTCCTTCCCCCCCCTGACACCCAGGCAACAATGATTCTGCTCTGGCGTATGGCTTAGGGATTCACAGGGTCATGGATTAGGTTAGGTTAGACTAGGTTAGGTCTGTTTAATTTAATCCCCCTAGGGAGGGTTGGTGAAAATAATACTTCTCCAGTATCCCTGCTTGTAAGCAACGACTAAAAAGGACCTTTTGTCTCCAGTCTTTTTCCTCTTTTCTGTCTTATTTTCTTTTTGTCCCACCTCTCTTCATTTCATTTCAGTGTTTCTTCCTGCCTTTATTTTCCCTCAACTCCTATCATGTTAGACATTTGGTCCCATGACATAAAAAGTTCAGGGACCTCCCAATGATGTCAACTCTTCCTCCCATCCTGTGACAGGCCTTTCAACCAACTGACCAATCATGCCACTTTGTTGCTCAGCCACTTCAGCATCAAACCACTTTAATGTAAAGCTGCTTCACTGCCATGTCATTTCATCACCAAAGCCAAGATCTCTTCAGCTCCAAGACCACTTCAACAGCAAGACTGCTTCAACGCTGAGACCATTTCAATGCTGAGACCATTTCAACACCAAGACCACTTCTATGCTAAGACTACTTCAACACCAAGGCCACTCCTATGCCAAGGCCACTTTAATGCCTAGGCCACTTCAATGTCAAAACCACTTCTTCATCTCCTTTCCTGCTTTTGTTTCTTTGCTGGTCATGTATCTTTGTACTGAATTAGTACCTTTGGTCTCTGATACCTGGTGCTACGAATCTATTAATTTCAATTAATACTGTACCTACACATATAAATTTCTGAGGGCCTTGACCATGCATGTATGTGTAGGCCTTTTCACCTGCTGATGGCAACTAACAGTGATACTGCTCCAGCACCACTGGTGTACCACCAACAGGTAGCTTGGACAATTTTCTTTTAAATGTCACATGTAAATAACAGTTATCACTATCAGCTTCCTAAATTTGCTATGTAAAAATTTCAAATGCACAAATTACACTTAGTCTTTCTCCAATCTACGGGCTACATTCCTATTTACCATGAAGTTAGTACATTTTACAAGGGAAATAAAGGACTGAATTGTAATTAATCACTATTTGAAGTCTTTTATTAAGCAAAAGCTGGTGTACTGCATTTTAAATAGGCAAGTAGTAAATCTAAATTACAATGGAACTCCTGGAGGGTAACTTAAGCAAAGATGTGTATGATATCCATTTGGTTTCTCTATCACCCATTTCAAGAATTACTTGATATCAATAGCTTCATCCAGTTATGAACAGTAAGTCATCATTTTTCGCTGTTTTAACGTTCCGCCAAAACATCGCGAAACGTGAAACGTCGAAGTGTGAAGTTAAGAATCAATGGGATAAATAGATGGGCATTCCAGTGGGACAGGTACCTACCCTATCACAAAGTACTATAACACCAAACAGGCCCTACCCAAAATAAAATGAGTGTTTACTAGTTGCTTATACAGCCTAACACAATAAACATGGACCTGAAAAGACTTTAAAAGTGTAACAAAGGGCATTGAAAGGCCAAACCCTCGAATGCAGCCCACATGGTTTGTTTTGATCACGTGATTCACTGTACTGTTTTTCCACACTCCACAGAACTGAATTTGTAAGTTCAACATTTACATTACTGTTCTGGTAAGTTTATGTGCAAGTTAAAATACTATTAAATAAAATTAAAGCAAGAAATAGTCTCATAACCAGTTTACCTGATAGCCATTGGAATGTTGACTGGATTAGTTGTTCTTTTAAGATTTGCAGTAGTGCTATTCCATAGGACTGAATTTTTATGTTCAATATTTACATTACTGTTCTAGTAAGTTTATGTGCAAGTTAAAATACTAATAAATAACGTTAAAGCAAGAAATAAAGTCTCATAACCAGTTGACCTGATAGCCACTAGAATGTTGACTGGATTAGTTGTTCTTTTAAGATTTGCAGTAGTGCTTTTCCACAGAACTGAAATTCTAAGTTCAATATTTACATTACTGTTCTGTGCAAGTTAAAATACTATTAAATAATGTTAAAGCAAGAAATAAAGTCTCAACCAGTTTCCCTGATAGCCATTGGAATGTTGACTGGTTTAGTTGTTCTTTTTAAGATGTGCGGTAGCGCTTTTCCATAGGACTGAATATCTAAGTTCAATATTTATATTACTGTTCTGGTAAACATATGTGCAAGTTAAAATACTATTAAATAACATTAAAGCAAGAAATAAAGTCTTATAAGCAGTTTATCTGATAGCCGTTGGAATACTGACTTGTTTAGTAGCCTTAGATCATCTGAGCTACCAAAACAGTGAGGATGGCAGATGCTGCAAGGTCAAGTATTGATTGAAGATGTTTATTTGATAGTGTTTGTATGCTGAAGTGTCAACAAAACTCACATTTAACACATTAATAATCATTCTTATATATATGCACTTGTATTATGGAGCTGAAGTAGTCGCCATCTTCTTTGTTTACAAACAGGGAAGCATATGCGTCGTCTGCTGAGTGTCGGCTGCCACCTGGGAGAGTTGAGGTTAGGGGGGAAAATAACGAAGTTTGCGACATGTAGAAAACTTTTTTCTTTTGCGAAAAATGAAGCGTCGAAGTGAAATGTGTCGAAATATGAGGACTTACTGTAAGTAAAATGGATCCTTGAACTGACTGGGGGGAAGCCTGATCCGATAAAGTCGATAGTCTGCTATATCCGACGGTCCTCCTGAGGTGGGATTTCAAGTTCTTTTGAAAATAAATGAGTACAACAGCATATTCTAGAAATAAAAATGATAACTACACCCATTTTACACTAACCTGGCCCATAATTTTGCCCTTTTGCAGCTTATTTCACATCCTTGTCACAGTACTTCATGACTAGTACAGTATTATTATAGTTTGTTATTAAAATCAGCAATCACAATGGGGAGAGGGCAATTTCAGGCCAGGGTGGAGTAAAAGTGGTAGGAAGCACGTGTATTATAACCCACTGCGCCCCATTTAACGGACGTTGTTTCCTATAGCCAAAAGAAGTTCGGTGGCCACTGTAGTGACTGTTAAATCCAATATCCAGCCCATCAAGGTTCTTTAATCACACGAAGGCGTACCGTAGTTCCAAGGTAACATTTGACCAGGCAGAATAAACCAATTGGAAGAAATAAGTCCGGCCAAGCACTAAAGTGGGTTTGATACTCCAGCCCCTTACTGGCATTTGCCACTTGCCTTGTTGATGTCAAACTCCTGGCAATGTACTTTTGTTTCACTGTAAACACCATCATTCTTTACCACTAAGGTATGACTAATACTGTATTCACCTCCACAGAACACCTGTTTTTTCTTCCCATAGGTTGCTGCCTGTTTTTTGCCTTGTTTCAGCATTTTCCTCTTTCCCTTGGCCTCTTTGTGGGTCTGGACTTTTGGCTCTGGATGAGTTTTCTGTGGTTTTATATTGGTTTTTAGACCTATTATACTACACTCTAGAATATTCTTGTATTCTACAGCATCTGCCTCTGAGGGCAAGTAAAAAGATCAGCACAGATTCTGTATTTAGTTTTCGACGTGTTTTGATGCTCCTCCTTTTGGTTCAGTGCTTAGGTTACTTTTCAGTAAAGTTTTAGAACACTCATACATCACAATGTTACATTATGCCTACCACTAAATCTGTCGATATGTTTGGCAGACCTGTCTTCACGCATTTATACTTCTGCTTGACACTTTTTCTTTGGACAAGGTTTAATCATACTGCTGCCTCTCCTGACAATCAGAGGGCTCTTCCTCCATGCTAAGGGATATCTGAATGTGGCATGTGTTAGCAGCGTAATGCTGCATGGTAGAGACCTTGGCAATAAAGGAAGAGGATATTTGTAGGCTCAAACGTACAGAAATGACAATGATAAGGTGGATGTGCAGTGATTCCTTGAATGTGAGGACTGGGGGGGCTGGGTTTGTGATGGGGGAGTTGAGAGGAGGGATGGGACTGGAGCGTGTTGGTGTTGTGATGGGGAAGGGTGGACTGAGGTGGTCTGGGCATGTGGAGAGGATGAGGGATGACAATTACATGTAGAATGTGAAAAGTGTGACCACTGGGGAAAGGGTTGCAAGAAGAAGACTGAAAAAGACCTGGGGCGAGGCCATAGAGTGTGATCTAAGTGATAAGGGACTGAATAGAGAGGCTGCCAGAGACTGAGCAGCATGGATAGCCAACATTAAGGTGAAAGGGTGAAGCATGCAAACATGCTGGAGCCTTTAAAAATGAAGCAAAACAAAGCTTCATAATGCTCATTTAAATTTCCCCTCTACTTCTTTAACTTAATCAGGCAACTACAGTACCTGTCAGTCTTGCTATGTTCTCTTCACTCTAGCATCATTTCTGTGCCCAGGAAATGCATTTTTTTTTTTTTTTAGTCTAGTTACTGCTTGGCCTGACTTGAATGTAAACAACTCACACGCCCTAACTTCATGTTGTCTATTTAACTTGTATGCTTTACATATTAACATTACATTTAGCAGTATTTTGGTCAACGTTTCAGATAATACTCTTCAGTCTGGCCATCACCTGACAAGTTCAGGCTTATTCCGCTTGCCTGTTTCAACAGCTTCCTGTTTGTTCATGTTTCTGTTGAAGCCTCCTCTTATCATGGATTCAGTTGTTACTTGCTTTATTGCCAACTGACTTCATTTCCATATTTGCAGTATGGGATTTACAGGTGCCTTCCCTCCCACCAAGGTGGGGGTGCCCCTTCCAGGGATCTTCAGTGATCACATATTCTCTGCATTACACCAGCTATATAACTTCTTCCAGCAATCAGGTATCCTTAGCTATTAAGCACTACACCTGTGACCAGTGAATTGGCGGGTATTTTAACAAAACCCTTTATCTGCTGGTGAAGGAGGGGTGTAGTGCTACCTACTGCCCTCCTCACCTACCCATCCCTCCTTTACACTTACTGGCACTCTCCTCAAACTGGGTTCTTCACCTTAGTGCTTAGCTAGGTTTGTTCTGCTTGGTCAAATATTAATCTGGAACTACCTTTCAGACCAGATATAGACCTATTAGCTAATTAAGCACTACACCCCTCCTCTGCCAGGAAATATGGCTCATTATTCAAAAACCCAAACTAAATATGAAAATGATAAGGGATGACAGTCAGTAAATACAGTAATCTCCGTAAGACCCGGACACGTAAAACTTGGACACCCCAATACCCGGACATTTTAGGCTCAGACCTTCGGAACCCTAAAATGCCCCCCCCCCCCCAAATAAAAAACAAAACAAGAAAAATCTGATTTTTTCTAACCCGTAAGTTTGAATTTGTCGTGCAGCACCGAACAGCTGTGTTTATGCGCATAAATCATCCGACATCCGATAGGGCGCCCTTGCCTCCTCCCCACTTCCCACTCACCCGCCGGAACAAGTGCACGCTCCTCATCATGGCAGCCCACGTGCTCGCTTTTGTGGTGGTGCCCTACCTGTTGTAGGCCCTGCTGCTCTCTTTCTGCCTCTTCATCGTGTATGTGATGATGGCCCCGCCGCCTGAGAAGAGGAAACGAGTGGTGATGACCCTGGAGGAAGAGGTGGGAGATATTGAAGAAGGGGGACGTGGGATGGTCAACGTCCCACATCCTGCGTGAATTCAACCTGGCCGGCTCTATCTTGTTTGATATCAAGAGGTCCTGAGACAAACTCACCCAGTACACAGCTGACTTCACTTTGAAGACCAAACGGAAGGTGCAGCAGAAGGTTATGTACCATCCCAGGTTTGCAGAAGTCGACCACTCCACGCTGATTTGGTATCGACAACAATGTGCTGCTGGTGTGATGGTGCGTGGTACGGAGCTGAAAGCTGCAAGGCTCCACGACTCCCCAGACTTCAAAGCATCTGAGGGTTGGCTCTTTACGTTCAAGTTACGGCATGGACTTACCAACCGTAAGGCCCATGGCAAAGCTCTGGACGCCAGCGAGGAGGGAGTAGACGAGTTTCGTCAGAAGGTGAAGGGCTTGATTGGTAGGGAGGGCCTCACTCTCGGTCAGGTCTGTAATGTTGACGAAACTGGCCTATTCTATCGCTCGCTGCCTACAAACACTCTCGCCAAGAAGACGGAGAAGTGTGTACCTGGCCGCAAGCTCTCCAACCAACGGATCTCTGATTTGTGCTGTGCCAATGTTAACGGCATGCACCGGCTCAAGCCCGTTATTGTTGGCCGTGCAAAGCAGCCTCGGTGACTTCGTGGGGTTATGGATGTCCTTCCTGTCGTTTGGTACCATTCTCTGAAGGCTTGGTTCAAAACCAAGATCTTCAAAGACTGGTTTCACCAGCACTTCGTCAAGGAGGTCACTGATTATCAGATGAAGACTCTGGAAATCCCACGTGACCAGGTAAAGGCTCTCCTTCTTCTGGACAATGAACTTTCGCATCTGTCCGACAAAGAGTTGGTGGCTGAGAATGGCAGCATTAGGTGCATGTTTTTGCCACCAAATTAGAATGCTCTCATCCAGCCGATGGACCAAGGAGTGATTGTGGCAACGAAGAAGCTGCATCATCGGAAGTTCCTGGACGAAGTGATGCTTGTCCTCGAGGACGAGGACGAACACAGGGAGGGATGCGACACACGAGGCCTGTGGACTTAGGAAAATCTTCGCAACTGCAACATCAAGTCTGCCATCTACAATTGGGCAAGTGCATGGAGGGAAGTCCCTGTCAAGACTCTAGAAAGTGGTTGGTCTTGTCTGCTTTCCAGAGCCGAGGTGGTGAACAACTTCCTAGGTTTTGACGTGGATGACTTCCATGCACGTTTTCATGCAGCGGGCGACGAGGTGGATGTGGATGACGTGCGTGAGTGGCTGGATGACGATGAGGGTGAGCCTGGGTATCAGATCATGTCTGATCTCGAGATCGCATCTTCAGTTGCCGGTACGAGTACCCAGCTTGAAGATTCCGACGAGGACAGCGACGATGATGCAGACTCCTGTCAGCGTGCCACTACACCAGCCATCCCCAAGCTAAGCACACTCCGGAAACATGTCGAGTTCGTCCTGGACTACCTCAAACACCTGGACTGCAACTGGGGGATGGGGCCCCTTGGACTTGTGGAGGAAGTGTGTGCTTTCAGGCAGCGCATCATCAATCGCCAGAATTGTCACTCCTTGCGTCAATCAACCACTGACAGTTTTTTCATGCCCGTGACCCCTGTCGTGCCCAGCCCTGGCTCCACACCACTGCCTCCCCAAGACAGGCCTTCCAGCTCTGAGCCACAGCCCAGTACATCGGCCGTGGTGGAGTCGCCACTGGACATGAGTTTGCGGCTGTCTTCAGAGTCCTCTGCAGTGGGTAGTCCATCACCACGGCCCAGCGACGTGCCCCTCAGCCACCTCCACTACCTAATGGGGGACTCTGCCAGTGAACAGACAGCAGAAACTCGCCACTAGACCACATGAGAATTTACAGTGTTGTGCGGCGTAAAATACAGTGACACGATATCACAGTGCCAAGGACTATGTACAACACTGAAGAGATTAAGTGCAGTGCAAGTGAGGAAAGAATGTGCAGTATTAAGAACTTAGAATTCAAAGTGCCAAGGCGTAAGTGCAGTGCTTCAAGAGGACTTTCATCACTGTCAGAATCTGAGAGGCAAGTTATTCCTTGCGACGGCCAAAGACATGTAAGTACCCAGAAAACTGGTAAATTTTTCATACTCACCTATAAATCCTCATTTTCTTATTCCATTTAATTCATTTCATGCTTCATACTCCATAATGGTGTGTTTAGGATCTGGAAAAGGTGAGGTTAATGTCCGGGTAGGATGTTCATTATGCTGTGAACTGGTAAATATTTTTCATAATCACCTGTACTTCCTGATTTTCTTATTCCATTTAATTTATTTCATGCTTTGTGTTCCTTTTTGGTGTGTTTAGGGTCTGAAATAGGGTCTTAAATGGTTGGGGGTTATGTAGGTGGTTTTCTGAGTTAGGGTGGGTTAGGGTCCACAAGTACCTGTCCAGAAGCCTTACGCCCAAGACCTGGACAAACCCAAGATCCAGACATGCCTATGGCTCTATTATGTCGAATCTTGGAAGGATTACTGTATAAGGAATGATGCGTATGATTTCACATAAATATACTGATACATTATATGATTAAACATAAATAATAGGTAAGTTCATTACCTACAAAAGTTGCCACAATGTGGCAAGAGTGCACATTCAGCTGTTATTGAGACAACACTCTCAATAAAGCCACAGCAGGACTACACACACATGCACATATACCAGTACTTATACACTGTAAATCTAATTTTAATATTTTTAAGAGGTCGGTGTCAAGTTTTGTCTATCCTGAGCTAACCATCCTTCAACCCATTATAATCACAGCAGTAAAGCCGTGTATATTTTCCTGAGACAGGCAAATATTCACATAAGAATGTAAGCTACACTAAAAATAACTGCATCAGTGAATTACACCCATTATATGGCTGAATGAAAGCTAGAATATAGTTGGCTGTATTCACTGGACTGAACTCATTAAGAGACAAAAATGCCATACTGAAAGCATCCATCAACTGATCTGCTGCTTTCTTCTCACCCCTGCAGAAATATGAATTAAGGTCATATGTGGTAAATACCACTCACTTCAGTTATTATCACATGATTATATCTACTGATGATCAGTATGAAAAATATATTATCTGACTGTGACTAAACATGTGATTTTGTCTACTGATAATCAATAAATACATTATATAGTAAAGTCCAATGATATTCGGGCACACTACAATGGGGGAAATACTTATACAACTGCTATATATTTTATGACTAAGTAGTTTATGGGAACAATGTACTGTACCTTTGCTGCTAAACCACCCAAATGTACGTTTAAATGAGTAGATGCTGGCATCTGAGGTGTTTAGAGCACTGCAAAGTGTTTTTTGGGGCATCATGTACTGTCGGTAAATTACAGCTCTGCTGGGGCTCTGCAAACCCAAATGGGTTGGGTTAGTGGTGGGTTACACAGTTTTGCAAATTTAACTCTAGTGAGTGCCCATGAATCCTAATGATCATGAGAAATGAAGGCTGACAATAATTAATTCCTAGGGTAGGTCCTTCATGCTACCGATTGGGGAGATAAATGAGAATGATGACGTATTTCAACAATTGCCAATGATGCAGCAACCCATTCCATCAAATTTCCCTCACAGTTGACTTATGGACACTGTTAACCTATCAGTGTTCTTAATGGGGAACCACATATATACATCAAAAGAGTTACCAGGCATGCAACACTTTCATCAGCTCCCTGTGTGTGAGGCAATGTCTCACTTCCTTCCAAAACAATGCCCAACAGTCAGGTGGTGAACATATTTCTATCAAAGCTATGTACAGTATATACATATGTGTATGTATGTATGCATATGCAGTTATTTTGCAACCTATGCAAGGGTTACCCCCTCCCAGCACAAATGTCCACTAGAGCAATGCCTTCTCATCCACTTCTGCATGCACACCCCACTCACCCACTACTCCATCCACCTTCACATTCCCTACTTTTCCATTCATATCTCCAATCAAAAACACCCACTCATTCCTTTCAAACTTTTCCATGTATGCTTCCACATTTGTCCACAACTCTTCTTTCACTCTGCTTGCATGACCTTGCATTGGCCCATACACACACACACACACACACACACACACACACACACAATCACTCACATTTGTAGTCCAACTTTCAATCTTACCTACACAATTCTTGAGCCAACTGATCCATACTCTCTTATATTCTCCTTCCATCTCTTGCACACAACATACACACTCCTTCTTTTGCCCTCTCATTCGCACCCACTCCCACGCATATACCCCATCCATACTCCCATTCTCTCACACTCTCACCTCTCCATTTAGTTTCAGTTAATCCACATACATCTACTTTTGCACCCTCAAGCACCTGGACAATCTCTCTCTCTCTCCTTTACCTCATCATTTTTACTCCTTACATTCCATGTCGCAATCAGTACCATGTCATCTGTTCGGTCCTTAGTCGTCATCTGTTGGTCTGTCCTGGTCTGAGGCTTCTTGTTCGTATTTTTAGTTACTGTAGTTGTTTTCTGGGGAGGAGCACTAACCCTCCGCCAACCCACTTGTTGTCACATAGGGAACACAGGTTGGTTAGTTATAAAGTTACCACCCAGCACTGTAAATGATTTCCTGGTTTACTGGAAATTATTTGGGTTGCCACTCAATGTAGAGCTACCCTAAAAACAGTACTGCTACACTGTGTGGAACCACTCTGGAACCAGAGGTGCTATAAAATCAGTGTTTTTTTTTTTTTTTATGCGCCTGACTCTGGGCATAGGCTTCACAGCCTGCTATCAAGGCCCAGCAGTCCTCCTACATACCCTACACCTCTACATGTCACCACTTCGGCGCTAATACCCACCGTCCATATTGGATACATGCTAGGGCTGTCTCATTCAGGACTGGTGTATTGGTATTAGCGGGGGTATTTTTACGACATGTCAGCGGGTCTTCTGGTAGATCAGGAAAGTCTGCTTTTTTTTTTAGGAAATTCAAATCCTTAAACTGTTCCCTGTCCCAGCTGGGATTTGATCCTGGGTCCATTAGGACTGCAGGCCGCCTCTCTACCGATTGAGCCGCCTCCCCTGTATACAGTAGTAAATACCAAGTTCATGTTAACGAAAGGGCTGCATAACTACACAGCCGGCATATCATGACTTAATTGCATCCTTAGGGACTGAGTCTGCACAAATATGCTTCATTATCTCCTAATATCCTATTAAGACGACTGTGAGTCTATGCAGTTTCTACAACCTCAGACTGTAACCTCCCTGTGTTGTAACTGTTTGGAAGCTATATTCTTCCCACCTGCATATATCATTTACTACCAATGTTCAGTGTGCATTACTATTTCCACTGTCATAAAACTTCATTACCATTACACTCACATTTCTTGTTGAAAATAATACTGGATGATGTTTCCTCAGCTCTTACTATTCCTTTCTCCTCTTCCACCGTCATTTCTCCCTTCCTTGCTTTGGCTGTCTTGCGAAGGAATGAGGGGAGAGATGTTTGGTCCAGATGATGCATATAGGATAAGAAGATGGTCCACAGGAATGAGGCAAAGGAAACAACTACCACACGGTTCCTTTCTGCCACATAGGCAAAGTTGACTGTTTGCACCAATGGCCAGAAGCACACAGCCACCTGGAAAGTTAAGATTACTTAGGCAAATTAAAGGTACAAAGATGAATTAGGGATACTTTTTTTTTAAGAACTATTAGCCTACAAACATGACACACACACACTAAGCAGCATGAATTTATACCTCTAAACCAGTGCCATTTATACCTCTACACTGGTTTAGAGTTTATGGAAATCAGTGTACCTATTCATTCTTGCCATCTCCAGATGATTACACTGAAATTGTGAGGTCTTGCAGTGCTGGGGATACTAAAGGCTATTTCTAATCATTACAGTTTGGAAAGTCTATCCTAAGACTTTTTTCAGTTTGGTGGCAAGCAATATCAAAGAAATATTAGCCCCCTGAATCTGGCAACATCTTTCTGCAGTTAATTTCTGCTGCTACCAAAAAAATGCACATTATTCAGTTTTGGAGAGTTCCTAGAAGAGTCTATCTATCTATTGCCAGACACCTTAAAAGAGGTGGCCACAAACAAATTGCCTCCATGTCGCCCTGTCCCCCGCAACTTCTCTGCCCTTTCCCCTGCTCACACACCCCTCTCTCATATGCCTCACCACTAAATCCCTTATGTCATCCTCGGCCTCCCCATCCCTCTCCTCCCCTCCACCTTGCTCACATACATTCTCCTCGTTAGTCTCTTGCTCTCCATCCTCTCCACATGGCCAAACCACCTCAACGTATTTCTCCTAATGCTTTCTATCACATCCACATCCACACAACAATACTCCTTCACTTCTTCATTTGTCAGTCTGTTTTTACATGTAACTTCACATGCTCCTTTCAAATAGCTCATTTCCACTGCTCTCACTCTTGACTTGTGTCCCTCCAACAACATCCAAGCTTCACTTCCATATGTTGTAGTTTGTACCATAGTACTATCGTGCAGTGACTCTTTTACTTCCATGCTCACTTTCCTATTTATCACTGCTTTCAAAGAATCAGCAACCTTTCATCCTTGTTGTACCCCTTCAAGCACTTCAACCTCCAAACTTCCATCCTTACTCATCACACTACCCAAGTATTTAAATGCACTCACAATTTCCATTTCTTTATCCTCTAACCTCCCTGTACATTCAGTGACCATTTCTCTCAAAGACCGTATCTTTACTCTTCCCTACATTCACCTTTACATTCTATTCCTTACATACTCTCCCAGAATCATTCACCAAGCATTGCAGTTCACCTTCGTCTTCACTTAACAATACGGTACTATCTACAAACACCAGTACAGGAGGTTTCCATATGCTGCCCTTTCTCATTAGGGCTGCTCCAACATCCACTGCCGTACTCTGTACCTCTTTTATAACCCAGTTCATATACAGACTGAACAACCATGGAGACATGACACATCCCTGTTTCAATCTAATGTTCAGACAGAAAAATTCACTCTGTTCACTATCCGCATCCACTGCAACCTTAACACCCTCATATATACTCTTCACGGCATTCAA
Organism: Birgus latro; assembly: GCA_018397915.1. Lineage (NCBI taxonomy): Eukaryota > Metazoa > Arthropoda > Malacostraca > Decapoda > Coenobitidae > Birgus > Birgus latro. The sequence goes on along the minus strand of JAGKTI010019380.1, from coordinate 3,377 downwards.
CAACTTCCCATATACTCTATATATTCTTAATATTTTCCACAATCCTTGTCTATCCACCCTGTAATATGCTTTCTCTAAATCCATGAAGGCCACATACAACTTCTTTCCCTTCTCAAGAAACTTTTCCACTAAAAACCTAAGGATAAATATCTGATCTACACAACTTCTTCCTTTTCTAAAACCTCTCTGTTCTTCTCCAACTAATTCTCCTGGCAGAGAACAAACTAATTAAGGCTATATCCAATCCTTCCACCTCAAAAACTCTATTATCATTTATCACAATCATCATCATCCTGACCTCTATTTTCATCTAAGGATTGGGTGACTTGACTACAGTTGCACTGAGGTAGCATAAGCTGTTGTTGCACTAACCCTGCAAGGCCATCCCATGCAGTGAGCCAATGTTCCCAAGTAGCTGACAGCGGGATTAACGTGGAGCTTTGGTTCCTGGGAGGATACTGTATTTTTGTCTCTCCACTCAGCTAACAGGGGCACCATAGTAGGCTCCATGTCACCCGATTATTTGGCCACTTTATTACCACCCAGCACAGTAAATGGTTTCCTGAGTAATAGGAATCCATTTGGCTTGTCACTCAGTGTAGAGCCACCTGAAGTAGAAAGAAGAGTAATAAATAGTGACAGAAAAGATGGGTGAGAGAGGATAAGAGGACAGACACAGAAAAAGAATTATAGACATGAAGGAAGCAGACAGCACTCTATCAAGTGAGTGCATAATGGGGTGCCCCCACCTACCACCAGGCAGCATAAGTAAAATGAAAAATATGTCACCAAATAGAAGGGTTTAAAATGCCTGCTGAGTAGATGGAATTTCTGGGGGAGTGGGTCTTCCACACTCCCATCAGAATAAGTGTGGTGATGTCACTGTTATTTCATGGATGAGTGTGTAGTGAACATTATTCCTCAACCAGCAATGTCTTGAGTCAGAACCATTCCGGAATAGACAGTACTGAGCCCGTGACAAAACACACAGGAGCATCCAACCGAGTTTGATACAGTATAGGAACTTATTTGTAATAAGTGAGCAAATGACAACTATGCAGTACAGTATTTGGAATCTGGCCTATAGTCAACCCCTGCTACTCGCGGGTTTGCATATTCACGGATTTTCTGGAAAATTACTTCAAAAATTCACATGAACATATTTTCTGCTTTTCCCATAGCATCAGCTTTTCCCAGTGGTTCATTAGTTATTTTTTTGCACGTTTTCCTTGAGAAATACTGTCCTATAAAGTTAAACTATACAATTACCCTGCACATGTGGTCTCTCACTTATGATTGGGATACATTCCAAGAAACTGATCGTAAATTAAATTTATCGTGTCGAAAATTCACTTAAGAATCTAACTAACCGAACATCGTAGCCTACTCAAGCCTCCCTTAAACGTGCTGAGAACACTTACGTTAGCCTACAGTGGGGCAAAATCATTAACACAAAGCTTATTTTATTATAAAGTTTTGAATATCTCATGTAATTTATTGAATACTGTACTGAGATCGTTGACTGTGAAAGTCCAAGTTCACTTGTGACGACCATTACGGGCTCGGTCCTGGTCGTTTCAACCGTAAGTCATTTAGGCTATAACGTCCAAACAAGTTATGTCATGTTATGCTGTTTAGGCCATTTGGCAACAAGGCCATTAACCAGTTTGGATGTTACAGTCTAAATGACTTACGGCCGAAACAACCAGCACCCTACAGACTTGCCGCCTTCTTGCTGGGCAATTATCTTGAGTTTCATCTCAAGAGTAACTGCCTTCCTCTTCTTCTTCTCACCAGTAGCAGGAGAGACAGATAGGCACTTCATAGACATGATGAATAAACAAAACACAGCATAGATGTATCTATCTATCTATTGCCAGATGCCATAATCCTGTAAGGGGTGGCCTTTTGCCTTTAAGTTATTTGTTTTACAGAGAAGGACACTAACCCTCCACCAACCCATTTGTTGACAGGTAGGGAGCAAGTATGGTTTGGTTATATGGTTATCACCCAGCGTTGTAAATGGTTTCTTGGTTTACAGGATACCATTTGGCTTGTCACTCAATGTAAAGCCACCTGTAAAGGAAAGAAAAAAATAAGAAGTGACAGGAAAGATGGAAGAAATAAGAAGAGAGGAGGGCAGGCACAGAAAAAGAATGATAAAGGCTAAGGAAGAAGTAGGCGGCACTACATCAAGTGACTGGATGATGGCTGCCACGCATAGATACAGGGGGGTATTAAAAAAAAAATGCTGGCAACACAGACCACTGCAGAGCATCGGAGCATCGACCGTTTACACTTGTGACCGCTCAGAGCAGACTGGGACTCGGCTTGCTGCCACTGCCCAGTATCACAAGGGAGTATCGTACCGCATATCGTTAGCCCGAGAAAAGATCAAAATTCAAATTCTGAAGTACAGTTTCTACCACTGTGATGCTGAGAAATCGTAAGTCTACTATTCGTAAAATGGGAACCATCTGTATAGGTATGTGCTGTTCAGCACAGGGGATCAGTACTTTACAGCACTCGGTATTTCACAGCACAAATCTGCCACTCTTTTCCTGCAATGAGAGCTTGCTTGTGATTGGCCCCTAGGGAACCATCGTGCATTATCTGCCTACGTGTCTCTTTCTCCTTATCCATTTGGCTGTTCAAAGAGGGGACCCAATTATATGCCACCACCCTCATTCTCTCTCAGTTCATCTCAAGGGTTGTGCATTCGTGTATGTTCTGCATGTTATTACAGCCACAGTACAGCCAGCCATGGAACAGTCAGCTGCAGAGATGGAGTTGCCTTCATCTCCCACCCTAGCCATCTCTGATGACCCTGATGACCCTCTGTCAGTGATTCTCCAGCGCTCAACTAGAGTTTATCCTGCTGTGCAGTACAGAATATTCATCCTTCATTGTCCATAATGTACTGCACAGCAAACTCACATCATCATCATCGCATGGGTAAGTACAGTGCACTGTATCCAAAAAGGCTTGTGTATCATCTTGTACTTTCTTTTTAGGAAGTTTTAATGCACCATAAAATGCATTTACAGGTCTGACAGTTGGTCTGTAGGTAATGGGAATAGTTAAAGCAGTGAAACCAATTACTCTTGTGGATAGTATGGATTACAGTGTTCATGGATTTCACCCATTTGCGGGGGGGTCTGGTATGTAACATCTGTGAACTGTAGGGGTCAACTGTAAACAAAAATCTTTTAGTGACAAAACATAACATGCAAAATACTGTTATATCCTAACATATCACAGATTTTTCTAGAATATGTACGCCCAGCGACAAAACCAGCGTCGCTCGGTGCCAGTCATCCCTAGATGGCAGATTAATTGGTTCCCAGGTGGGAGTGGAGGCAACTGTGTATCTGATC
>JAGKTI010019379.1:0-17022 GCA_018397915.1 Birgus latro | reverse complement strand
TCAGTGTTATGTAATTTAATGCAATAGACACTACGAAAACCATCTGCTCACACGTTAACAATTTCTGATAAGATTACCGACGATCATGGTTTAAGTGGTGGTGATAGTGTGCTGAAGATAGCGGGGAGGCCTGTGTGTGTGTGTGTGTGTGTGTGTGTGTGTGTGTGTGTGTGTGTGTGTGTGTGTGTGTGCGCGCTTTATTTTATACAATAATCATTATACAGTACTTCCCTTTACTGTCATTTGGCCGTATATTTTGCATTCAACAAACAATCTGTTTTCATAACATATACGTGTCTTGCATGACTCCACATTTAAAGATGAATCATGGACATTTCGCATCGCTTGCACAAAGAAGCAGATCGAATTCACCGCACTCTACGTTGGTGTAATAAGGTTGGCTGATGTATGATGGTTACTGTCTGCACAGCATGTAATACTAAACATACAGTATCGATTTGTGAAGTTTTATTACTTTAAGCCTTTTGTATTAGGATTCGCGTTAGGATTATTGTTTTTAAGGCCATACTGCAGACTGTTAACATCAACAATATCAAAACTCAATCACAACTCCCGTCCCACGTAACAGGACGAGGCCCATTCATTCATAGAAACTTACACTACTACTGCCACGCTGCCACATTTGGTCAGGGGGAAGGGTAGGGAAGTAGTAGAAGGGGTGTAGAAATTCCTTTCCGCAACTGTACCTTGAACTTTGACTGTAAGTGACCTTGAAAGGTGAAACTCAAGGTCACGGTTATTCAGGGGTTTTAACTGGAAACTCGTTGAAGATTGAGATAATTACTATTACCAGTATACAGGAAGTTTCATATGGGCTTTCATTTGGCAGCATGGCCTTTGACCTTGAGCGACCTTGAAAGGTCAAAGGCAACATCACGGATTTTCAGAGGGCATAACTTGAAAACATTTGCACCATTACCTTAGACTTTAATTGTGCACTGACACGAAGTGACAGAAACAGGTCAGTATTTAACGGCAATAAAATAACTGCTGTCTGACGATGTTTGTTGTGTGTGGCACACTTGTTTCATAGTGTTTTGTTGCGGCATGGAATGGTTTACCAGATGCAACAGGATTATATTATAATTGCCCGCCTTGAGAAGGCGAAGCAATAATGCTTTTGTCTCCTCTGTGTGTCTGTCAGTGTGTGTGTATTCCCATTATATCTCATGAGTGGCTGGAGCTATCAACATGAAACCTTCAGGGTATCAAGATGTGGCCAAAATTTTGGACGAGTTTGAAAATGGGCACTCGGGGTCAAGGTCAAGGTCACCAAAATGGCTGCCAAAGGTCAACTAGTTTTAATCGCCCACCTTTAGTACCATTATATTTCATGAACGGCTTTAGCTATCAAAATGAAACCTTCAGGGCATCAAGATAATATGTCCCAAATCTTGGACTTGACCAACAGCATATTCTGGTGGGCGATTAACATTCGGTTCCCGAGGCTTTTCTTTCATTTAGTAGATCGGTTTCTCTGCCCAGTCCTCTTCGTTTGCCTTTGCAGTGAATCTTTGACTGGTTGTTTAGGATGTGACCTTGGCAATGGTTTATAATTACATGTTTATTCAGCGAACTGGTGAACCGTACGAGTATGGCATAGTTTTGCCACGAGTCTTAATTATACAATTGTTCGGTCTTGTGTTTCTAGGTGAACTGCGCAAGATTAGAAAACTCTGTTCTCAGGTCGAATCCTCTCACTGAATATGTGGTTCTCTGAAATACTGCTTTGACTGACTGGTGAAACAATTAACATATATTGACTGCAATTACCATCATATCAATATCATTTTTATAACCATCATAACCATAACTTTCACCATCCATTCATCTTCATTATCATTAGGCTTGCAGAATTAAGTTACGGTAATATTTTTGTGAACCTCTGCAATCCGCCACATTTGAGAGAGAGAGAGAGAGAGAGAGAGAGAGAGAGAGAGAGAGAGAGAGAGAGAGAGAGAGAGAGAGAGAGAGAGAGAGAGAGAGAGAGAGAGAAAGCAGCAGCAGCAGCAGGAGGAAGCTAAAAGCTAGAATGCCTGGGTGAGAAAGACAGCATAAGAATTGGTAAATTAGTGAATACAAAAAAATTACGAAAGGGAAGGAAAAATAAAGGACAACAGAGCAAAAGAAATTATTCAAAACAGTCATAAGCCTACTTTTGACCTCATTAAAGAGGGGTAGAAAAGCCAGCAATACCGAAGGAGAGGAAAGAGAGATGTAGAGAGTATTACCAATACCATATCTCTGTACCTGTGCAGTGTATGGCAGGTAAATACTAATCAGCACCTCGTCCGGTCTAATCACATTGGATCGGTAGCCAGTGAAGAAGCGCTCGTCCATCATCACCTCCCTCTGTCCACCGTCTGCAAGAAAAGGGAATACTCTGCTTATTTACCTACCAGACGACTTATTACCTCGCCCGGAAAGTATTGTTTTTAGTCGTTTGTTTCTTTGCTTGTTATCAACATTATGGAGAAACGGCTGAATGAAATTACATGAAACTTTCTGGATATGTGGGCACTGGTCTCAAAAGAAAATTACTATATTTTGGAGATAATCGAGTGACCCTGAAAGGTCAAAATCAAAGTTACAGATTTTCAGAGGGCTGTAACTTGAAACCGGTTGAAGACAGAGATATTTGCTATTATGAACATACAGGAACTCATAATATGGGCTTTCATTGGGCACCAAGGCCTTTGACCTTGAGTTACACTGAAAGGTCAGACTCAATGTCACGGATATTCAGGGGTCTGTAACTCGAAACTGGTTGAAGATAGAGATATTTACTATTATCAACATATAGGAAGTCCCATGTGAGTTTTTAATTGGTACCATGACCTTTGAAAACTCAAGGTCACGGATATTCAGGGGGATATTTCTCGAAACTCGTTGAAGATTGAGACATTTACTGTTATCAAGATATGGAAGTCTCATATGGGCTTTCATTTGGCACCATGACCCTTGTCCTTGAGTGACCTTGAAAGGTCAAATGCCAAGTCACGAATTTTCAGATGGCGTAACTTAAAAACATTTGTGCCACTACCTTAGACTAACTGTGCACTGACACTAAATGGCAGTGACGATCCAGTAATTAACAGTAATAGAATAACTGCTGTCGAGCGAGGTTTGTTGTGCCTGGCATCACTTGTTCCATTAAGAGATTACCTCCATGTTATCATGCTGCCCTCCCTCCATCTCACATCTCTTTCATTCTTGTGCCTTTCCAACTCATCCCTTCATTTCATCCTCTGTCTCTACCTTTCTTTCCCTCCCATTACCTCTCTCCCACACACTCTCCATGTCAGTCTCTCATTCTCCGTCCTCTCTTCATGATCGAATATTAAGCCATTCACTTTTTTTCCTGCTGCCTCCAAACATGTAGCTTAGCGTACTGATGTCTTTTCTCAAAGAGGGAGTTAGAAGCACTCGCAGTAACTCTTTCTGGAAGACTTTTTATAAATTCCTTTCATAACAACAGATGATTTAATTTAGCTCCCAAAAAGCAGCTGTTGGAATTTATTGAATTTAATATGAATATTTCTTACAATGAAAAGTTTAGAAGCAACAGTCACTGATCTCATTTCGATGATGTTTTATTATTGTTCCCACCATACGGCTTTACCCAGATGATAGGAGATTTCTTAAAGCAGTAGTAGAGACTGCAATCCCATGTTCATCTGAATATGGACTCAGTGGACAGCAGACCTATGATATCCTTCAGTAGTCCATCATCCTCATTTATAGATGAAAAGGAAGTAGCCGAGAGGCGTAATATAAATTTTCTAATTCCTTCTCTATCAGGCTCTTCTCCTAGCCCCATCGTTAAATACAGCCGCCTGGTTGTAGCAATACAGGCTAAGAAAACAGTCGTCAGCGTACTGAAAAGATTAATGTTTTCGGTGCGAGCATACAGTTACTGTATCTCCACCACCCGTTCTCTCCTTGTATCCGGGAACGTATTTTTCATTCCAAACTGAATACCACAGAACGATTTTATTAAAAGAATGTCCTTTTCTTGCACTGATTGGGATTTTTTTTTTTTAAAGTCTAACTGCTCCAGAAAAAAGTTTCTCCTAGGCTGAATGAAATCCTCTGGAGATGGCAAAAAGTATGCGATACTATAGTTGATTATCCCTAACCCGATTTAGGTCAGTTGGTGGCCAAGTGGAGTCAATCTGCAGGGTGGGGTTGTTGATCTGAATGGTAACCAAGGAAATTCATTCCTACTCCATAACAAACGTTCACTGATTCTCATACGATCACGTCTTAGTATTCAAGTGGTATGAGCGGCACAGTTTCGTAAACTGAAAAGAAATCGAGTATAATCCATCAACTATTACATAGGTAAAATGGAAAGTAACAAATATCCTGTGCAGTGAGTCTTTGATATAGAAATTATTAAACCGTATCTATAACAAAGGTGTGAGGCATCACGCTGTGGTACTCTTGGGAGTCTCATTGCCCCTACTTGGCCATGTTGATGAATTGTTGGTAAATTCATCTCACAAAACACCGAGTATGCGTTCTAAACAGCGATCAACAAAGAGAAGGAGAGAGAGAGAGAGGTGGGATGGCAATAGTAATTTTTCTTTACCGAGTGAAAAGAGTGAAGAGCAGGTAAACATTATTCAATACTCTCAAGTGACTTCTCGTAGATCGATAATAGGTGGATGGATAGATAGGTAGATGGATACACAGACAGACAGACAAACATGACAGAGACACACAGAACGACAGATATAGACAGACATATATACAGACAGATACAGACAGACAAATTACTTGTTTCGAAAAGAGGGGCTAACCCCAGCCGGTACAAGGATGAGAGAGAGAGAGACCAACCTGAACTTCGAAGAGAAAGGACAGCTCCAGCAGCTAACAGGATGGGGTTAAGGTCACTGATAGGTGAACTGGTCATGATGTTACCTCCTAGGGACTGTGGGAGTAGACAGTATAATAGTAGTAGTAGTAGTAGTAACAACAACAACAATGCTAACAACAACAACACTAACAACGACAACAACAACAATAAAAATAATAATAATAATAATGATAATAATAATATTAATAATAATAATAATAATAACAATAAATAATAATAATAATAATAAAAACAATAAAAATTATCTATCTGTCTATATACCAAGGCTGTTTCCCCCCCAATAAAAAGGGAGGTAGCCGGGACAGGACGACACACTTCCAATTTACTCATTCACACACATATTTTAATATCTTAACCCCAAGGGGAGAAGGGACAGATCCTCACTGCACGAGGGTCAACTGCGCTGTCCAGTCAGTGACATATGCAGCAGGGCCCGACAGCAAAGCTAGTTTACCCATGCCACAACATAATGGACCACTCCCCTTACCCGCATCTGACATGATCAGCTGACCAGACCAAATGCGGGGGAATATCCCCTTAGGGCCGCGTCACCGTTTATTCATTCACAATTTCTCTCCAGTCATCCCTGTCACGTGCAGCCACTCTTCCTTGCTCTACAGACATCCCTCCTGCATCGAATGCTCTCTTCCCACTGTCCATCCATCCTATCCGTGGTCTTCCACTCAGCCTTACACCTCTTACATCAGATCCAGTTATCTTTTCCATCAATCGCTCTTCATCCATTCACTCCATATGTCCAAACCATCGCAACACTCTCTGCTTAACTTGATTAGCAATCTCTTGCATAACTACAGTTCTCCTTCGCACTTCATCATTTCTCAGTCGATCCATATGCTTCACTCCACACATACTCCTCAGACACCTCATCTCCATTATATTTAAACTCTTCCTCTCTGCTACACCCATATTCCATGTTTCAGCCCCATATAACATCTTCATACATGTAGCCTTCTCTTTACATCCATTCTATGCAAACGACATCTAAACGCTTTATTCATTCCTGCCAGCACCTTTTCAACTTCATTCATTCCAAACCTCACCTCTACACATATTCTTTCCCCCACAGCAACATGTGACCCTATGTACTTAAAACACTCTACCTCCTCAAAACATTCCACTTCCTCAAGCAACTCACCATTCAAAACTACATTCATCCTCCTACCATCTACCAACCTCATAGACTTCATCACTACTCATATTCTAATTTACTCTCAAAGTCCTTTCACACACCCTTCCAAACTCCTGTACCAATTGTCTCAATCTTTCCTCTGAATCAGCAACCAGTGCAGTATCATTCTCAAACAGCAGCTAATTCAAATTCCACTCTCTGCCATCACCATTCACCAAACTCAAACCTCCACCTACCACTCTGGCATTCACCTCCCTCACAGCACCATCCATATAAATATTAAACAACCAAGGCGACATCACACATCCCTGCCGCAGCCCCACTCTTACAGGAAACCATCACTCACAGTATTTCCCACTCTTACACACGCTCTACTATTTACATAGAAATTTTCACTCCTTTTAACAACCTACCATCTAGTCCATACAATTTCAAAACAGTCCACTTCTATCATACGCTTTCTCTAAATCCATGAACGCCAAAACACAGCCTAACCTTTCGGCAAATACTTTTCACACACCTGTCTCACAGCTAACACCTGATCCACGCATCCTTTCCCTCTCCTAAAATCACTTTACTCATCACCAATCACTTCCTCTGTACCCTCTCTAACTCTTTTGATCAACACTCTGCCATACACCTCACCTACAGCACTCAATAGACTTATACCCCTAAAACTAGTACATTCATTCCATACAGTGGAACCACACATGCACTTGCCCAGTCAATCAGCACCACGCCGCTCACAAAACACACATTCAGCACTCTTACTAACCAATCAACAATAGTCGCCACATCACCTCTCAAACACTGCACAGCATACCCATCCATACCTGCAGCTTACCCTGCTTTCATATCGTTTACTGCCTCCTGCACATCCTCCATCGTGATCAAAGAATCATTAAACTCTCCTAACACATTTACAATAATAATTATAATAATAATAATAATAAAAATAGTAATAAAAATAATTATAATTGTTATTATTATTATTATTACCATCATCATCATCATCATCACTGTTATTATACTATCATTATTATTCATCGTCTTAACCATGCTTCACACTAAATTATTACTTCGTAGGGCAAGATCCAAATATAAATATAAATAGCAAAAAGGGGCACTTAGAAAAACAATATCTGCTCCCAAGAATTCATTGGTGTGAGGGCGAAGTATTCGTCATTGCCCTGTGCCCTTGGCCTTGAACACTCTTGTCCCACCTAGTGCCTTCCGAATCGGATTTTTTAAATTTACAGCTGAACTTGCCTTGTGACCTTCATTTTTGACCTGTTGTTCTGGAAATCGAACCTCTTTACATATGTCTGACTGTCAACTCTCACATAATTTGGTTGAAAATAAATAAAAACTGTGTATATTAAACGGTCTAATCTACGATCTAGACCGTTTATTACATGTCACTGTTTATTCTCAAAATCATATCACTGTACCCCTCCCTTACTTTTAACCCTTCAAACAAATTTAATCTTGTCTAAGTCGGACCAAAGTTACTGGAGTAATTTTGCCCACACGCTGAAAGACAGAATGACATACGCACACACGCAAGCACGCGCACACACACACAACTTGCTCCATTTCTAGCACACTTGGATGTAGTAAGCTTGACAATGAAACTTTGAGACTCACAGCAGTGTTTCGAATCTGCACTCCACCGAACCAGCGAAGCATCTCAACAACGGCCGCCATAGTTCGGGTCTGGTGCTCTGTTGGGTGAGGGAAATGCCAGCACAGTTGGAGACAGCATACGTTTTAGATGAATGATCATGGAATCTTCCCCAGAATACTGAAAACGTTGTTGGGCTCCAAGTCTCACATCACTAGGTTTCAAAAATCAGTGTTCACTGCTGCGTTATTTATCTCATGGAAGTGATTCGATGTTCATATCCTCTATTATGCCTGTTAATTGTTGTATGTGTATGCTCTCATCACTTTTCATTAAACGAGCTCTTGCCTTCTCTTCAACTTAAATGTTGAGTTATAACAACGGATTAGCAATCCAGTACAATGATACACAGGAGAAAAGGCTATGAAAAGGGTGCAAAGCCCCAGCACCGTCGTATTCTGCTACTAAACTACAGGAAATAAGGTACTGTACATAGTGATAAGCATATCTGCTAAGTTATGATGCAGTGAATAATCTACAGTATGTATGCATAAAATTCAGTTCTCTCTTTACCTGATAGTTTTGTTCTTAACTCACTGGGCCGTATTCTAATTGGCATAGGAGACTTCCTAGCGTTTAACTTTATTAAATCTGGATATTCTCTTGCATCTGATTTGTATCTTTATAGAAATATTTTTTTTACTAATAAAAGGTAGTGGGTGGGTGGTTACCATTGTCTCGGGAGGTACTACCATGGGAGTGATGTGGGGCTTGGGCACAAATACTGGCTCTGCACAATACTCCTATGCGGGAAACTCAATTATATACAGATTTTCCGGACGTATGGATGATCATCCAACATAACCCAGAGTTGTTGCTGCTTACTCAGGCAGAGTAGACCCATGGACTACATGTATGCAATCGCTTCTGTGGGGCCATCTTGCGGTTATTGTATGTATGGTACATACATCATATAGGGGTCCGGCACCTCCTTGTGGTAAACTGCACCTTAACAGTGTCGGACCAAGATCCTTCCTACAGCGAGGTGCAGAGAATTATAAGGAGGTTTGGTTCCCTGATGAAAGCTGCAGTTGCTCCACCTAGGGTGCTCAGTGCCACCATGTAAAGGCTCTTCATCAGCACCATTATCCAAAGTAGGTAGATAAGTGATTAGCATAGTTTTAGTTCCTTCAGTCCGGTGACCCATTTTCCATTTTATTTTTTCTAACTCTATAACCTTCATGCAGCGTACCCTGTAACTACAAAAGATCTCCCAAAAGCCAAGTAAAATCACCTACATGTTGCAAAAATCTGCATGAAGCAAAAATCTAGGGAGCAGACTAGCACCAGTCGAACAGGGAGGCACTACCGAGGTCAATGTCTTGCTGGTGACAGGGAAAGCTGGAGATCCCGTTTCAACAGCCCTCAGGATCAGTTCTTGACCATCTCTCTTTGCTGAACATTTTCAGCGTTTTTATTTACACAGGGAGTAGGCTATCATAACTTTTGTAATACCTCTACCTCCAAGTGTCTTACACCGTCATTACATGCACATTAGATACCGCACCTTCTATTTCCAGCCCCCATTTGCATTGGCCACTGCATTATTATCAGCAAAATCGGTGGAACCTCGGACTGCCACCACCGGCAGCGTAGGGCTGGAGGCACAGGGTCCTCCTGGTCGCAGTCAAGTGACTGTGCCAACGGCCGTTATTGCAAACACTGTTCATGCTCGTCAGTGGAGAAGTGTGGGTTCGGCCTCGTATTTCACTGACATCCGTAGTCTCATTACCAATCCGAATTCTGTTCACTTTTTCCTCCCGTCTATATTCCGTCTAGCCTAATTATTATTTTTTTACATAACAGAGGAGAGAAAAGAAAATCAAACGAATAAAGAAATAATCCATACACCAGATTACAGGTGTCCTCCATTCATAAACACTCTGTAATAGTTCGACTTGAACAGCCGTAATTTGAAGTTCTGAGGGAAACTACTCTCGGGAAGCGAGTTCCAAAGAGATGCCGTTCAGAGAATACAAGAATTCTGATCGGCAGAAGTCCTGCAATATGGCTGTCTGACAGTTCAGTCATGAGCGGTACCAGAAGCCCACGTAGCGCGAGGGAATGCATGGAGAGTTGGCACAGTGGATGCAACATCTGAGTATTTGCTATAAAAGTATCTGTAAAATAATGCAAGGGAAACAACATTCCTTACTTTTAGGGGAGGAATTTCATTAATTTTGAAATAATAGGGTTATTAATAATTCTAACAGCTTTGTTCTGAATTTTGTCTAGTTGTTTTTGTGCAACCTCTCCACATCCACTCCACAAGGGTGAGCAATATTCCAGCTGAGAATACACAAGACTCTTGTAAATAATAGCTAACTGACCGCCAGTAAAGATGTTACGGACTTTGTAAATATAATCCTATTCTCTTTGGAGAGGTTTTAGCAAGTGATTTAATATGAGAGGCCCACCTGAGGGCATTGTTAACCCGAGGAATCCCATCGACGTATGGGTACATCGAAATGTTTTGTCACAGCTACACCTATCGACGTTCGGGTACGTCGCACAATTGCAAGGGTCATAATTTGCACAATTTTCAAGATTCAAGGATGATTTTTGGTAGGCATATGTGGGAGACCTTCCTCTACCTGCTGTCAAGCGGAGATACTGCCTGGCCCCACCTAACCCCACCTCCCCCCCACACTGGGCAATTCACCTATTAGCAGTAAGCTGGCCAGTAAAGGTATGTTGCCCCACGGTCTCTCCAATGACTAAATTCACGGTGAAAGTTATTCCTGAGGTGGAGGACAAAGAAATAAAGAAGCTAGAGCAAAAAACAAACAGAAGTGATGAGGTGGTAATGTCATAAAGGAAGGTGCCATATGTGTTTTGTGACTGAACAATGCTTCTATTACCTATATAAATGTGTGAAAACCAATATAGTCTTGTACTACACATAAATTCGTACCAAATACATAAATAAATACGTAATTTAAAGTGGCTTGAATTAGTTAACCCTTCCATAGTTTGTTTTCTTCAGCCAGGTACCATGAGAAAGAGGGAAAACGTAAGGCTTACTCATCACCTGTAGCACCATTTACAGCCTCAGGAGGGTGATTTTTATATGAATTTTCGATGTTTCTCACCAAAAGGGAAGGTTTGAGCAAAAAAAAAAAAAAATCCGAAAATGCTTGGGACTGGGGGGGAGGTTGGAAATCGGTCGGGAAGTGATGGGTTAAGTGAAACACCGAGAATTTAAAAACTTCTAGAGGTGGAAATACAGTATTAGTAGCACTGAGGGTAATATAGGAATCAGACAATATCTGTCTGTTAATAAACTGTATATGTTTAGTTTTCTTAGCAAGAAATGAGACAGTCATTTTGTCCTCAGTCAGTGATTTTGAATGTCATGATTTATGGTGATTACTGTACTGGGTTGTGAGTTAAGAGATATTAAACTTTGTGAATGGGTGTTTAAGTGTGAATGAACTGTACAGTGTTGAGTCATTTACATATGAATGGATGAAATTATGGGTGACAGATAAGAGATCATTAATATGAATTTCGAAGACAGCTGGAGCCAGAATTGATCCTTGTGGCACGCCGACATTAACTGAGTGCAAATTGGAAAATACATCTTCTACTTTTACTCTTATCTTTCTGTCGCTGAGATATGAGGAATATCGGAGTACCAGTAGATGAGAGGCAATAGCAAGGGAGTTTGGATATCAAGGAATAGTGCCATACTGTCAAAACCTTTGGAGATATCAAGGGCTACTGGATGAATTTCACCATGCTGGTCAATTGACTAATGGATGATATGAGTCAGGAGGTTGAGTATATCAACACTGGATCTTTCATGATGAAAACCATACTGTCTCTCACTAATTAAGTGGATGGATTGAAGATGTTTAACTTTGTGCTTATTACAGTCTTAAATACTTAACCAGAGAAGATGTAATAGCAACTGATCTGTAATTAGAGGGGTCAGAGGAACTTTCTTTCTTCGGAATTGGATGGATATTGACTTCCTTTCAAGAATTAGGGAATGAAGAAGTATTGTATGTATATATAGTCTGAATAATTTAAATAGAACAGAAGCAAGTTCTGGGAAACACTTATTCAAAACTGATGGAGGAATTCCATCTGGACATGGAGTTTTATTTGTTGGTAAATAGCCTAGGATGGATTTTACGTACCTAGGCAGTATCTTAAGTGGAGGAGTTCCTGGAGAGTCAAGTTTTAGTATAGGGACGTTCTGGCTGACTTCCTGTAATGTAGAATTTCTGGTAAATGTACCGACAAGGATGTTCGATTTACCACGTGAGTCATTTATAGTGTTACCATCTGAAGATTCAAGTGAGGGAATGGGTGATGACTTGTTACAGTTATTATTGAAAGAACTGAGAGTTGACCAGAATATTCCATTGTCATTAGGACTGTTTAATAGTTTGGATGCTTGGTTGAGAAGAAAGTTTGATTTAGCGAGATGTATTACGCTTTTGCATGGTTTCTAGCAATTTTAAATTTCCTAAGGGATTCAGATGTTTTTTATTTCAAGTAAAGGCTGTATGCTAATAACTTTTTGGTCGTTGCTCTGGCACAATTGCTGTCAAACCATTTTGGGGAGTGCGACCTTTTAGTGAACTGTTGACTGGGTATGAACAGTTCCATATCAGCTTGTATTAAGTTGTATTGGGTTGAATTGATGTCAGTGAAGATGAAACACTACCATGCGATATCAGCAAGATAATTTGTAAAACCATCCTGGTCTGCCCTATCAAACAGTCATCTGGTCACTGACGAATTCAGAACGGGGAGGGTTGGGAACTGACTAATACTGATGCTTTGATAAGACTGTTGTTGGAGGATCTAAGTGTGACAGTACATCTGTCCTATAATGATTTGGTTTATTTGTCAGGAATAGGTCCAAGAGATAGGCAATATGGTAATGATTATCTGGTATTCTGATTGGTTATTTTACCAATTGCGTGAGATTAAACGATTCTGCACGTTGCTCGCATTCTAAACAAGTATCATTGGTCCTGGCAGAATGCAAAAACCATTCTAAATTATGGATGCTAAAATCACCAAAACGGTAATTTCAGTTGTAAGGGTGAGGTTCAGGTTAGCCACCTGTCTTGATATGGAGTCAAAACAATACGCTGAGTTCTGAAGAAACACTGGGGGGGCGATAAACTTCACTGATACAGTATATGTGGTAATATTTGGATAATTTCGTTCGTATATTGAATAATCAAGATTAGCTGAATTAATGTTAAAAACAGTGTCAACTGCAAATTTTGATTTGATATAACAACAGCAGCCACCCTTGTTACGGAAGTTTGTGAGATGGTAACCAGTAAAATAAAATGGAGGGATGTCAGTATAAGGGAGAGATCTGGGGTTCTGTGAGGAACGGGGCTAGAGGGGATACTGACTGGAGGGAAAAGTGAACGAATTCAGATTGGTACTAAGACCACGGATATTAGTGAAATATTCCTCACAGAAACCCCAAATGTCTTCCTCTTCAGACATATCTCCATTTTGTTTTCCTGGTTACAATCTCCTCACAGACTTTCATAAATAGGGTGACATCTGTTGTTAGATCAAATCTGAAGTTTCAGTTGACACTATTTTGAACTCCACTTCAGCTAACTTTGAGTATTCATTATTCAAACTAAAATAACTAAATATTACCAGACACAGCCGTATAATCCTGGCACTCCAATGCTTCTTCAGAACCCGCGTATTTGATTCCATATCCACACAGTCGACCATCCGTAACCTCACCCTTACCACCGAATTACCGTTTTGGGAAATTTTAACATCCACATCGTAGATTGGTTATTGCATTCTGCCATGACTGATGATACTGGTCTAGAATGCGAGCTGTGTGCAGAATCGTTTAAGCTCACGCAATTCTTAAAACAACCAACCAGATAATCCTGACCATAATGTCTGTCTTTTCAACCAATTCCTGACAAATAATCCAGAGCAATACAGAATGAGAAGTACTGTCAGCACTTGGATCCTCCGATCCTAATCTCATCAAAGCATCATTAGTCAGTTCCCCCAAACCTCCCCGTTCTGAACCTGTCAGGTGATGGCACTTTGATAGGGCAGACTGGGTTGAATTTAGATATTATCTTGCTGATATTCCACGGCAATCTTTCTTCGTCAGTGACATCGGTTCCACCTACTCCCACATTAATAGCTTAATACAGTCTGGAAGGGTATCGTTCCTTCCCAGTCAACAGTTTACTTAATGATCGGACGTGCCAGAGAAAAGACAAAAATCCTTAGCATATAACTTTTACTGAAAATTAAGAAAAAAAAAATCTGAATCCTTCTGTCAGTTTAAAATTGCTAGAAACCATGCAGAAACAGTAATAAATCTCGCTAAATGAAACTTTCTTCACAACCAAGGATCCAAACTGTTAAATAATCCTAATTACAAAAGAATGTTCTGGTGAACTCTAAGCTCTTTCAACAATAAATTTAACAAGTCATCACCCATTCCCCCACTAAAATATTCAGAAAGTAATGCCATAAATGACCCGCGTGGTAAAGCGAACATCCTTGCCAGTACGCTTGCCAGAATTTCTACCTTAGAGGAAGTCACTCAGAATATCCCTGTACTAGAACTTTACTTTCCCGAAATTGCTCCACTTAAGATACAGACTAGATACAAAACCCATGCTAGACAATTTACTAACCAAAACACTCCAGGTCCAGATGGAATTCCTCCAACAGTATTTGAAAAAGTGTTCCCCAGAATTTGCTTCTGTTCTAGCAAATTATTCTGGCTATGCATACGTACTGTACCTCTTCATTCTTTAATTCTTGGAAAGAAGCCAATATCCATCCAATTCCGAAGAAAGGAAGTTCCTCTGACCCCTCTGATTACAGATCAGTAGCTATCACATCTCTTGGTAAAGTATTTCAGATAGTAATCAATAAGCACATTGTTAAACATCTTTAATCCAACCACTTAATTAGTGACTGACGGTATGGTTATCACCACGAAAGGTCCGCTGTTGATATAACTAATCTCCAGACTCATATCATCCATCAGTCAATTGACGAACATGGAGAAATCCATGCCATGCAGTACCCCTTGATATCTCTATAGATTTGACAGAATGTGGCACCGTTCCTTGCGATCTAAACTCCCTTGCTATAGCCGATTGTCTTTTGTTCCACAGCCTTCCTCCTACCTCAGCAACAGAAAGGCAGGAGTAAACGTATATGATGTAGATTTCAATATCCACACTATTAATGCCGGCGTGCCTCAAGGCTCAGTCCCGGCTCTAACCCTATTCCTAACTCATATTGATTATCTCTTTTCTGTCACCCATAATCCCATTCACTCCTATGCAGATGACAACACTTCACAGTTTATCCACTCTTAAACACCCGTTTACAAAGTTTAATATCTCTTACTTACAACTCACCACAGCAATCTCCATAAATCAAGACATATCTGAGGTCACTGAATGGGGGCAAAATAACATTGTCTCATTCAACACCAGGAAGATCAAATTTATACTGTTTACTAATAGACAGATATTGCCTGATTCCTTTATTTCCTTCAATGCTACTAATATTCCCGTCTCCAAAAGTACTGATATTCTTGGTTTCTAACTTAACGGCGGCCTTACCAGGACCTCATGTTACATCACTTGCTATAACCGCTTCAGTGAAACCTGGATTATTGTACAGAATCCGTAACTTATTCACTGACGAACAGTTAGCTATTATTTACAAGAGTCGTGTGTGCTCTTAGCTGCAATACTGCTCACCCTTGTGGAGTGGATGTGGAGTGGTTGCGCTAAAACAACTGGAGGACATTGAGAACAAAACTGTTGGAATTATAAACAACCCTGCTGTTACAAATGAACTACCTTCAATACAACTAAGAAGGAATATTGCCTCCCTTGCATTATTTTGCAGATACTTTTATGGCAAATTCTCAGGCGAAGTTGCATCCACTGTGCCATCTCTCAACTCCTTCCCCTGCGCTATAAGGGAATCTGGTAGAGCTAAGGACAGGACTGTCACACTGTCTTATTACAGAACCTCTGTCTATCAGAAGTCTTTCATTCCCTGAACTGTACATCTTTAAAACTCGTTTCCCCAGAGTGTTTCCCCCCAAAACTTCAACCAAGTTCAACTGTTACAGATTTTTAAAGAATGGAAAACACCTGTAATCTGGTGTATGGATTACTATTTTTTGTTATTCCTTGGTATTTCCTTTCTCTGTCCATATTCTGTAAAAAAATAAAATACAAATAAACATTTAAAGGTGTGTCTGTCTGTCCGTCTGTTTGTATACCATAAAAATTAAGGAAAAACGATCTAGAGGATTTCAAAGAGGCTAATATGACACCCCCGAATCCCTGATGGCCAAAGGTAGAACTACTTAGGTCAGTATGGTAGAGCTTGGTGGCTAGTTACAGAAGAGCTTTAAATTGTCCTAGAACTGTATCAGTATTAAAACTTTTAAATTACTATATGAAGTCAAAATGGTGGGGTTTGTTGGCCAGTTGGGTATGGTGGTGGGTGGATGGGTCACTTGGTTGGGGAAGGTTAGGTGGATGGAAAGGTGTGGTGGGATAGGGTGGGACAACATGTTGGTGGACAGGATGGGTGGGTGGGTATGATAAGTGATCAGAGTGGGTGGGCGAGGTGAGTGGGTAGGTGAGTAGTGGGGTGAATAATGAGGTGAGTCAACGGGATGAATAGGTTCATGATAGGAATAAGTTCAAGGGTAATACATCCCTGGGAAAATGGGCTCAGGAAGGAACATATATAAAACGGGCAATATTGGACACTGAGGGTCGTCTACCAAAGGATGGTGGCCTTCTGGGTTCGCAGGCAGCGGCAGTATGCACGGTCATAGCTTTTTACACGAGTAATGCCGTGAATCTTGCAGTAAATCAATAAGTGCGTCACTGGAGGGAGGAGGAGGCTAAGGATTAAGCACTTCATTACCATGACCTCTCATTGCTTCTAAAGTTTTGTTATTGATATGCTTCTAAAGTTTTGTTATTGATATTCTCATCAGTGTTGAAGAGTCATGTTATTGTTGTTGTTTTGTTGCAGTTGCTGTTGAAAAAACCTAATTTGTCTGGCCGAACAGACCAATCAATAACAGGCAAGCAACTGTACTTGGACGGCCGTCCCGTGCAGTGAAGCGATGTTTCCTTGCTGTAAACAGGGCCTCATCACAAAGAGGCAGGGGTGGTTGAAGTGTGAAAGTTTGGTTCCCGGGTGAACACCGCATACATACCTCCACGAAATTAACATGGGCACACAGTGGGCTCCACATCACCC
>JAGKTI010019378.1:0-17022 GCA_018397915.1 Birgus latro | reverse complement strand
CAAATAATTTACTACGATAACTACGAACACAAAATAGTTAGCCTGAAGTACTTACTCGCCATCAATTTTTCCCCCTAACAGAAACCAAAAAATAAGCCTAGGCAAGATATGATATTCAATAAAATAAAACTATTTCAACTACCCAATCCTTTCGTACTAAGGCAGTTTTATTCTCTCTAGAAGATAGAAACCGACCTGGCTCACGCCGGTCTGAACTCAAATCATGTAAAATTTTAAAAGTCGAACAGACTCTCTCTTATAGCTGCTGCACTATAAAGAAATTTTAATTCAACATCGAGGTCGCAAACTTTTCTTTCGATGAGGACTCTCAAGAAAAATAACGCTGTTATCCCTAAAGTAACTTAATCTCTTAATCTTTAAAAAGGATCATTTACTATCAAAAATATCTGTTTTCAACATAAAACAATTAGTTAAATTATATCTCTGTTGCCCCAACAAAACACTACTCCAGTACCTTTCCTTACACTAACAAACCAACCTGATACGAGATACAGTGTAAAGATTTATAGGGTCTTATCGTCTTTCCAGAACATTAAAGCCTTTTCACTTTAAAGTTGAATTCAATATTTTTTCCTAAGACAGCTTATCACTCGTTCGACCTTTCATACAAGCCTTCAATTAAAAGACTAATGATTATGCTACCTTCGCACGGTCAGAAATACCGCGGCCCTTTAATGACTCAGTGGGCAGGCCAGACTTTGTAAATCTTCACAAAAACATGTTTTTGTTAAACAGGCGGAGACAACCTTTGCCGAGTTCCTTAAACAAACCTTCAAAATTTTATAAACCTTATTTATAAAAAAAATTCTCATTAACGCCCAAATTGTACTAATGATTTCAGAATAACTATATATTTTAAGTTAAAATTTATTTTCTGATACCTAAGATAAAGAACTAATAAATCATTTATATACATTTTATATTGGTTGAAAAACCTAGAAAAATCGGCCACTACTAAACCTATTTTTAAAAATTTATTCATTTAAGTTCTATAGCAGTTCATACTCGAAGAAAAAGCTCTACCCTTATCTTCTCTTTTTCGCAAGCTATTTAGCCATGAACACAAATTAAATTTGTTTCTCAGAAAACCAGATATTAAAGAGCTCGACTGACATTTCGCCTCTAACATAAAGTTTTAAATTTTTCTGCAACAAAAATTTCCTCTCTAAATTAGCTATCTCTTTTTCGGGACGAATATTTGTAAACCTAATTTTGAAAACCTATTATACACAAGATACAACCTTTCATATTTACTTTCTAAAATTTCTTCCTTACTAACTCTTCCTTCTTTCACAATACTCTTCACTTTCACCTCATTATTATTTTGATAAAATCTACTCCACAAAAAAAAAAAAAAAAAATAGTTTTCCTAAAATTTCTACTTAACCTTAACGAAGATAAGACTTATAATTTCAAGGCAGCCTACCTTTATAGACACTCTTTTCGGTGTAAACGAACTGCTTATTTCAAGCTCTATCTCGCTTTCCAGGTACACTTTCCAGTACACCTACTATGTTACGACTTATCTCATCTTGACTCAACGAAAGCGACGGGCGATATGTGCACATTTTAGAGCTAAAATCAGGCTACCTTATTAAAATAACCTTACTTTTAAGTCGCCCTTCAGAATCTTAATTCCAAAATCCATCCACTTTAACATAAATTTTATTGTAACCCATCTTAACCTAAATATATGCTGCACCTTGATCTAATATTTTAACGAAGTTATTTCAATAACTCATTCTATAGAAGTTATCTCAATGACGGTATACAAACTACAAAAAAAAAAAAAAAAAAAATAGGTAAGATACTTCGTGGTTTATCGTTTAAAAGACAGGTTCCCCTAATCAGACTAAAATAACGCCAAATTCTTTGAATTTAAAGAACATAACTGTTACTAATCAGATATTAGCTTTTTTCTTAAAGGTATAATAGGGTATCTAATCCTAATTTATTTCCTTCATTTATTAACTGATTAATTAAGCTATATTAATTTATTTATCTCTTAAAAACTGATTTCACCCTCTATAAGACCAAAAAAATTATTAACGACATAAAAGTTAAATATCAAACTTTGCTTACTTTCCCTTCAAGTATAACCGCGACTGCTGGCACAAAACTTAGCCAGAGACAAATTCAGTTTACTTTTTCTAGCTTACACCAATACAAAAAATATTACACACTGAGACTCACCCAAGCACAGGATTTTTAACCCTGCCTTCCCTGGAACACTAAAAATTTTCATATGTTATTAACTGAAAAGCAAACACTCAAAGCAAGAATCAAACTTATATTTTATACAAATTTTTTCAAAGAACAGTCCGGCCGCCCCGGTGGCCAAAATCAGTGAAGTAAAACGTCTGGTCACAACGATTCTCCCCTGAAATTTCACCCTGTTATATAATTATATATCATATCGCCTTATGTACGAATTGACACAGAAGTCAAGGAAAATGTAGAGCGACAGCCATACCCACTTGTGATCGCGCATAAACAGACGTTTCCATTATCGGTCCTGCTTATCTTTCTAATGCCATATACACGAACTAGGGTCAAACGTATATACGCCGAATGAGATCAGGTTCTTATACTGCAGGGTTCTATGCGGTCAAATCCTCTATGGAAGGGGGGTGCGGCTTGGCCTGTGAACCCCTTCACACATGCTCTCAACGGCTGTGTTCCCGGGGTCCACAGGAGCCTTACCTCTGGATCGGCCCCATAACTGGTCTTCTAAAATGGATCTTATGCCAGTAATTATGGTTAATATACAGGAGGTCTGAGTCAGGATTTTCTCATGAATACATAGTGGCCCCTCCCCTATTGTAGCTGACTAGTGTATTGGAAAAGCAATTCTGTTTTAACCAAAATTAACTATTTTTTTCAATTAATGAACAAACTTACAATAAAAAACATATAGTAACTTTGATCTAAACAGTTTTGGGGTCTCAAAATTATTTTTTTATTTTTTTCGGAGCCGCTTCTCTCCAAATCACTACAACTTTTTTAGATTCATTTTTAAAACCCCCCCTCGTTCACACATGATAAATTTTACCATTAAAAAAATAATAAGTTTTACATAAATTTAATCCAATTTTGATAAAATAAAGTGAAAAATTTAAACGTTTCCAATACACTAGTCAGGTATAATGAGGTGGCCATGTATTCATGAGAGAATCTTGACTCAGACCTCCTGTATAATCACCTGAAGTACTGGCACAAGAACCATTTTAGTAGATCACTACAGAGTATAATCTAGAGGTAAGGCTCCTGTCGCGTAGCGTACAGGCCAAGCCGCACCCCGTTCCATAGAAGATATGAGCGTATGGAACTTCTTGTGTAAGGTTCAAGCCTTTCCTCTTATATATTCGCGCTTCTTAGTGGGAGTTTTTACTCTGAACGATTCCCTTCCGGATCTTGAGGGGGATTATATTAGGAAGCTTTCCCTTCTCTCGACTAAGTATGCTATCTGCCCGTGCCTTCCTTAGCCCTGTGTCAGTCGGTATGTAAGAGCGTTTGAGCATATATGTATACATATAACTAGCCAAAATAAGAGAAGAATTTTACTATGTAATTTTTTTTTCAGCCTCCCAAAAAAGTTGGAGCAAGGTTTAAACCTAGCTGCAAAAATTTTTTTTAAGATACTTTTTACTATTTAAAAGCTAATAATTTTGAATAAGATAAGAGAAGCAAACGGAGTTTAACCGCTTTAAGCAGAGATTAGAAGTCTCCCTTATAACCTAAATCTCATAAACTAAGCCAGTCCTAAAGGACATCTTTTGAATGCAAATAAAAAAAAAAAATTTAAACTATGGCCTACCTTGGAAACAAAATAACTATCTTCATTCAAGACCCCCCTGTGCTCACTCGTAATAGAGACGCAAAAGAAGAATTAAAATAAAAAATAACCCAACTCCTCTTCAAGAATAAACATTAGATAACTCTAAAATGTAAGCAACAGGAAGAATCAGGGTAATCTCCACGTCGAAAATCAAAAAAATAACAGCAATTACAAAAAATCGCAAAGAAAATGGTAACCGAGCAGAACCTTTAGGATCAAACCCACACTCGTAGGGTGAACTTTTTTCTCGGTCCATGACTGTTTTTTTTTTAGCTAAAATAGAAGCTAAAATTATAACCAAGCATCTAATCAACAAAGTCAAAGCTGTAATAAACGATAAAATAAGCACTGTTTTTTCTAGCTACTTTTCTAGCCCTTGTAATTGGAAGTCACATATACTAAACTATGCTAAAAAAAAAAACCTAAAATTCAAAAAGGAAAAAAATCTCCATGATAAGAGCTTAAATCTTAGGCATTTATCTGCCATTTTAGAATGAAGTAGCATGTAACCATATATGGTAGGGAATTTCACCTTATCTTAGAAGATCAAAACTTCTCGTGCTTATACACTAACATATACACTAAATCTCAGTGAATACTCACATTTTTAGATTTGCAATCTAACGTCTTAACAATTCCACTATGAGATTCTAAATGCAACGATGGTTTTTCTCAACAGATCATAAGGATATCGGAACTTTATATTTTATTCTAGGAGCCTGAGCTGGAATAGTAGGAACCTCTCTAAGATTAGTAATTCGAGCTGAACTAGGCCAACCCGGATGATTAATTGAAGACGACCAAATCTATAACGTGGTCGTAACCGCCCACGCTTTTATTATAATTTTCTTTATAGTTATGCCTATTATAATTGGAGGATTTGGAAACTGACTTGTCCCTTTAATGTTAGAAGCACCGGACATAGCATTCCCTCGAATAAACAATATAAGATTTTGACTTCTTCCCCCCTCACTAACCCTACTTTTAACTAGGGGAATAGCAGAAAGAGGTGTTGGAACGGGATGAACTGTTTACCCCCCGTTGTCAGCAGCCATCGCTCACGCCGGAGCGTCAGTTGATCTAGGAATTTTTTCTCTTCACTTAGCTGGGGTCTCCTCTATTCTAGGAGCAATTAACTTTATAACTACAGTTATTAGTATGCGACCGCGTGGAATAACAATAGACCGTATGCCACTTTTGCTTGATCAGTATTTATTACTGCAATCTTACTTTTAATTTCCCTGCCAGTCCTAGTGGAGCCATTGCAATGTTATTGTCAGATCGTTATTTAAACACTTCCTTCTTTGATCCAGCAGGTGGTGGAGACCCAGTCCTTTACCAGCACTTATTCTGATTCTTTGGTCACCCTGAAGTGTACATTTTAATTTTCAACGCATTTGGTATAATTTCTCATATCGTTAGTCAAGAGTCAGGGAAAAAAGAAGCTTTCGGTAGACTAGGAATAATTTATGCCATACTAGCTATTGGTATTCTTGGGTTCGTAGTTTGAGCTCACCACATGTTTACTGTAGGAATAGACTTAGACACTCGAGCATACTTTACATCAGCAACAATAATTATTGCAGTTCCAACAGGAATTAAAGTTTTCAGATGATTAGGATCTCTTCACGGGACACAAATTAATTACAGACCTTCTATATGCTGAAGATTAGGATTTATTTTCTTATTTACAGTCGGAGGTTTAATAGGGGTAGTTTTAGCTAACTCCTCAATTGATATTATCCTACATGATACCTATTACGTTGTAGCTCACTTCCACTACGTACTCTCAATAGGAGCTGTATTCGGAATTTTTGCAGGTCTAGCGCACTGGTACCCTTTATTTACCGGATTAGCACTAAACCACAAATGACTCAAAATTCATTTCTGCACCATGTTCCTAGGTGTAAACATCACTTTTTTCCCTCAGCATTTTCTAGGATTAAATGGAATACCTCGACGATACTCCGACTATCCAGATGCTTATACGGCTTGAAATGTTTTATCATCGCTGGGATCTATGATTTCTCTAGTGGCCGTTTTAGGATTCATTATTATCATCTGAGAAAGACTAGTCTCTTACCGTGTAGTTGTATTCTCAATGTATCTCCCTACTTCTATCGAATGAGAACATTCATACCCTCCAGCAGATCACAGATACATGGAAATCCCTCTAGACTCTAACTTCTAAAATGGCAGATTTATGCGCTAGGCTTAGGACCTACGGATGAGAATACATTTCTCTTTTAGAACCAACTTATGGCAACTTGAAGGCGCTTAGGATTACAAGACAGAGCTTCTCCCCTTATACAACAATTAATCTTTTTCCATGACCACGTAATAGTAGTTCTTATTCTTATTACGACTCTTGTGGGCTACATGATATCAACACTATTTTTCAACTCATTCATCAATCGATTCTTGCTAGAAAATCAAACAATCGAAATAATTTGACCTGTTCTTCCCGCCCCAATCTTAATTTTTATCGCTTTACCATCATTGCGGCTACTGTCTTCTTGATGAAGTTAACAACCCAAGTGTAACCTTAAAATCTATTGGACACCAATGATATTGAAGTTACGAGTACTCCGATTTCTCCCAACTAGAATTTGATTCATTTATAGTTCCAACTGATGAACTAGGAGAAGCCGGATTCCGCCTACTAGACGTTGATAACCGAGCTGTCCTACCGTTTAACACCCAAATTCGAGTTTTAGTGAGAGCAGCTGATGTAATTAATTCTTGAACAGTACCTGCCCTTGGAGTTAAAGTTGATGCTATTCCGGGCCGCCTAAACCAAATTAGATTTCTAATTTCCCGCCCAGGAATATTCTATGGCCAATGTTCGGAAATTTGTGGTGCTAATCATAGCTTCATACCAATTGTAGTAGAAAGAGTTTCCGTTAAGTCGTTTTTGTCATGAGTTCCATCATCCGATGAAGCATAACTTTTATCTCGCCAGATGACTGAAGTTTAAGTGTTGGTCTTTTAAACCTATTATAGTATAATTACTTCTGGTGAAAGTTAAAAAGATAAGCTAAGTTTAACCTAGTGGGTTCATACCCAACTCATGGGCACTTTTCCCTCTTCTTAATTTACCCCCTTGACATAAGGTATAGTTCTTTTTAGAGATTGACGCTGATAATGTCAATTCCGTAGCTTAAATGCTACCTTTACCTCCCAACAAAAGAAACAAAAATAATTAGCTTTATTAATTAAGGGGTCTCCTCTTTTGAATTTACTTCTCCTTTTCCAACTTATTATTTCTCTCTACATTAATATCAGGAACCATTCTTTCGGTTTCATCCTCTTCATGGTTTAGAGCCTGAGTAGGTCTAGAACTAAACCTTTTATCATTTATTCCACTTATAATCAGTAAAAATAACCAATATTCCTCGGAGGCTGCCTTAAAATACTTCTTAATCCAAAGTCTAGGATCTTCTCTAATTATCTTTTCAGCTTCCTTTATACTAATTTATCTTAAAATCTCTTCAGTCATTCTATTCTGTGCCCTGATCTTAAAACTCGGAGGTGCCCCGTTCCATTTCTGATTTCCTCAAGTTATGGGAGGCCTACTCTGACCGCAAGCCATAATTTTGATAAGAATCCAAAAAATTGCCCCCTTATTTTTATTGTCCTATCTAGCAAGAATAAGAATAATAGAAACGTATTTTTCTTTAGCCAGAATATTATCAGCCATTATTGGAGCAGTAGGAGGTATTAACCAAACCTCCCTACGTAAAGTTCTAACCTTTTCTTCAATTAATCATATTGGTTGGATACTTTCTTCCATTTTAGTTAGAGAAACAACTATAGGAGTCTATTTTCTATTTTATTCGCTAATTTCTTTGTCCATCGTTATCCTTTTCCACTACAAGCAAGCCTTCCATTTTAACCACTTGTTAACGTTTAATTTCCCTATTGAAGTAAAACTATTAGTATTTTTCTCATTACTATCCCTAGGAGGCCTCCCCCCTTTTACCGGCTTCGTTCCAAAATGACTAGTCATCCAAGAACTAGCAAGATCAAGAAACTTTATTTTACTAATTGTTCTTCTAGGTTCCGCCCTCGTAACCCTTTACTTTTATCTCCGATTTTCAATCATGTCTTTAACTCTCAGATCCCCCAAATTAGTTATCTCCATCCCTAACAGACAAAGATTTAAATGAATCTTACCATACTCGATGTTCATTAACTTCTTTGGGTTACTAATCCCATTTATAGTAATGATCGTCTGGTTGATTAGTTAAATAATAATACAAGCTTGTCAAGCCTAAGTTATCCTAAAAGGATATCACCCGATTCCACAAATAGCTCCTACTTTATGGCTAAATTTAACTATTATATTTCTTTTCACATTTATCATTTTTATCATTATAAACTACTTTATCAAAATTCCTAGAAAAGTTAGCCCTAAAGAAGAAACTATTTTCATTAGAGAAAAAACCTGAAAGTGATAGCAAGACTATTCTCTATTTTTGAACCCTCTTCTGGCTTAATAGACCTAGAATTAAACTGACTCTCCACTTTTCTAGGACTAATATTCATATCTATATTGAGTCTCCCCATCTCGATGATCCATTTTACCTGATTTAAACTGAACATAACTCTCCACCAAGAATTAAAAAATATTCTTGGACCAACACAGCAGAAAAGGACCATTATCTTCGTCTCCTTATTTTCATTCATTGTTTTTAACAATTTCCTAGGTCTTCTGCCTTATGTATTTACAAGATCCAGGCATCTAGTTACAACCCTGGGTCTGGCACTCCCTCTATGGCTAACCTTTATAATTTATGGTTGATTTAACCATACCCAACACATATTCGCTCATCTAGTCCCCCAAGGAGCACCCGTTGCCTTAATACCTTTTATAGTATTAATTGAAAGAATCAGGAATATTATTCGCCCTGGAACTTTAGCAGTCCGATTAATGGCTAATATAATAGCAGGACACCTTCTACTAACACTTCTAGGAGGAACTGGTCCCTCCCTTACATCCTACCTCCTAATCTTGTTATTTATTGCTCAAATTTTACTTCTCCTTCTTGAGTTTGCTGTTGCAATTATTCAATCTTATGTGTTTGCAGTTTTAAGAACTTTATTTGCAAGAGAAATTAACTAATGGCATCATCACACGGACACCACGCTTTTCACTTAGTAGAAATAAGACCATGACCTTTAACCGGATCAATTAGCCCAATAATACTAACTACAGGACTAGTCAAATGATTCCACCAATTTAACCCTGATCTCCTTATCCGAAGATTCATTGCTGTCATTCTTACTGTAATCCAATGATGACGAGATGTAGTTCGAGAAAGAACCTTCCAAGGACTACACACTAGAGTAGTAGTAGCAGGGCTACGGTGAGGTATGATTTTATTTATTGTGTCAGAAGTATTCTTCTTCTTCTCATTTTTCTGAGCATTTTTCCACAGAAGTCTAGCTCCAGCTGTAAAAATTGGTATAACTTGACCACCTAAGGGAATCGTTCCATTCAATCCATTCCAAATTCCTCTCTTAAACACTATTATCCTTTTATCCTCAGGAGCTACAGTAACAGGAGCCCATCATGCTATTGTAGGGTCTAATCATAATGAAGCTCTTCAAAGACTCGGCATTACCGTATTTCTGGGACTATACTTTACAGCCCATGTATATACGGATGGCTCTAAATCCCGATCAGGGACAAGCTTTGGTGTAATTTTTCGTGACTTTAGCCGTCGTGGGAGTCTCCCTCCTTCTACATCTGTTTTTACTGCTGAACTCACTGCCATATTAGTTGCAGTTGAAATGATTTTTAGGTTTCCTACAGCTTCTTTTACCATTTTTAGTGACTCAGCCAGTACCTTACAAGCTTTGTCTCATGGCTTCCCGTCATATCCACTAGTTTTGGCTGTCTTGGAATGGCTCTTATTATTATTCAGGCGAGGATACTCTGTACAACTATGTTGGGTCCCTGCACATGTAGGGGTCGTGGGGAATGAGCGAGCTGACTCTCTGGCTAGAGCTGCCGCCTCTCGTCCTTCCTCTCCAAGTTGCCATGTCCCATCCGAGGATTTGTGCGCGGCCACTGTGGGGGCTGTCCGTTCCTGCTGGCAGAGGAGGTGGGATGCAGCAGGGGCGAATGAACTCCGCAGCATTCGTCGGAACCTGGGTGATGGGGGATATGTGGGACTGTCCCAACAGTGGGAAACAGCTTTGGCTCGTCTTCGGATTGGCCACACTAGGCTGACTCATGGTTTTTTGATGGAGTGGGTGCCCCCTCCCTATTGTGATGACTGTCTGGTTCCTTTGACTGTGCGGCATCTCCTTGTCGAGTGCCCCAGTCTTGGGGACCTTCGTCGGCGGTACCTTTCTAGATGCCGAGCCAACAACGGTTCGTACCTTCTCTCCTCAGTGCCTGGGGAAGAGGGTTGTGTTATGGAGGGAAGTACTTTCTCCTTTGTGTTGCGTTCTGGCCCTCTCCGCAAGCTATAGAGCTTTACCATATTTTAGCTTGTGTTTTAATGATAATGTACTAGTTTTAACCCTTATCTTTCCATTATATTTTTAGTTTTTTAGTTTTTGTCGCTTTTATACTGTTGGTTTGTTTTAAGCATCCTTTTTCTTTGTATTTTATTATGTCTCTTATATATAGCCGGTTTGTTTTAAGCATCGATTTTCTCTGCTTTTTTTTTGTTATTTATATATATATTGATTTTCTTTTATTGTTTGTGTTTGGAGGCATATGACCTCTGCTGTTGCGCCGCCATGTCGCATCTTCATTCATTCATTCATTCCTCCCAGCACAAATGTCCGCTAGAGCACTACCATTCTTATCCACTGCCGCAGGCAAACCCCACTGACCAACTACTCCATCCAACTCCACATTCTCTATTTTTCCATTCATATCTCCAATCAAAAACACTCTCTCGCTCCTTTCAA
Source organism: Birgus latro (assembly GCA_018397915.1). Classification (NCBI taxonomy): domain Eukaryota; kingdom Metazoa; phylum Arthropoda; class Malacostraca; order Decapoda; family Coenobitidae; genus Birgus; species Birgus latro. Next base: position 6,233 of record JAGKTI010019378.1, on the reverse strand, counting down.
ACTTTTCGATGCACATTTCCGCATTTGTCCACAACTCTGCTTTCACTCTGCTTTCACTATTTTGCACTGGCGCATACACACACACACACAAACACACTCGCCCACATTGTTGTCCATCTTTCAGTCTTACCCACACGGTCCTTGAGCCAACTGATCCATACTCTCTTATAATCTCCTTCCTTTTCATGCTCATAACAATACACACTCCTCCTTTTGCCTTCTCATTCTTCCCTCTCCCGTGCATATACCCCATCCATACTCCCACTCTCTCACACTCTCACCTCCAGATTTATTTTCAATTAATCCACATACATCCACTTTTGCACCCTCAAGCACGTTGACAATCTCTCTCTCTCTTTCACCTCATCATTTGCACCCCTTACATTCTATTTCACAATCCATACCATGTCCCCTGTTCGGTCCTTAGTCATCACCTGTTGGTCAGTCCTCGTCCAAGGCTACTTATTCGTATTTTTAGTTAGTTGATTCCCGGGAAGGGGCACAAACCCTCCGCCAACCCACTTGTTGTCACGTAGGGAACACGTGTTGATTAGTTATAAGGTTACCACCCAACGTTGTCAATGATTTCCTGGTTTACAGGGAATCATTTGGCTTGCCACTCAATGATGAGCTACCCTAGAAACACAGTACCTCTACACTAAGTGGGTGGATAATGGGCGCCCCCACATACCTTTTAAATGTACTGGTCACTAATTATTTGTAAGTGGTTGTTTTTCCATCAGTACATAATGGTGGCAGCTTAATGGGATTATTTAAGCCTATTTTCAAAACATTTTGTGGATTCTCCCTCTGTTTTAAGGCTGATAGGTTCCCGCCGAACCCACGTGTTAACCTAACCATATGGTACATGCCTGTTGAAGTGCCGGCTACCCTTTAAACTTTTGTTTCCCATATGTTTCATCTGTGCCATTTTTGTTGGCTTATTCGATTTAAAATGGCAGATATAATTGATGATAATCAATTCAGGGCAGCCAAGGATGACCTTCGGGACATCAAGGCTGATACCCAGCATGCCTACTTGATAAATGTGATGCAGATTTTAAGTGAGCAAAGATCCCAGGCAAGAGTGAGGAAACTTCCATCAAGATTGATCGAGGAACTTTAGAAATAGGGCAACCTTTGGATGTATGATTGTACTGAAAGTATGTGTAAAGGAAGGTCATTGTCCTAAGGTGTAAAATGGTACTCTTCCATGAGGTAGGCTGACCTGTGATAGTAATAGTTACAAAATATATATATGTGTACTCATTTGTATACTCAGTTGACTTAACTACTTAATTTCTCTCAGGAACCATTGTCTGTAATAAATGCGTTGGACCTTAATGCCATTGTGAAGGTGCTATGTTCTTTGGTTGGTACTCATGTAACTTTACAGGTAATGATGTGTACCTTGATTTTTAGTGAGGAAAGTTCTCAAGTTTGTATTTGGGTGATTGCTTATTCACTTGTGATACTCATAAGTCTGTTTTCTTAATTGACAATCTGTGGGAGACAGGTTACACTTACAGGCTGCCGACCCTGCTGGCCCGTTGGGATGTGGGCTGACTTGGAGTGAACCTCATTAAAGGAATTATCCAGTTCCACTAGGAAACTTTTGCATAACTGTCAGTATGTTAGTGGAGATTATGAGTAGTGAACGAAATTGTATGTTTTTTTTTTTTTTAGCTAAGGCTCAATTCGGTTTTCTGAGCGTGCACTAGTTGCCTTGTCTGGCAGTTTACTTTGGGAAAGGATACAGGCACTCTCGGAAAATCAGACTGTGACATCCCGTGATGTGTCTCTAAGGGACACTGTGTACTGTGGTACACAAAAGGCCAGTTTAGGGAGGATTTCGCTTGTGTATTGGTTGTTTATCCCTTCCATGCCTTTTTTGTATGAACACCCATGTTCTTTGTGAGAATATTCTCCTTTGTTTAAGTATATTCTGACCCATGGTCATTGTGTATTATTTGCATGAATACCTCGGTAGTGATTCTCGACATACTTTCAGTTATTACATTCCAAAGTGTCATTACTCAACCAAAAAAATAAGTGCCAGGGAGGATGGTCAAGTGCACAGGTTGTAAATTAATGTCAGTAATACTTCTGCACCTTGCCCTGTAATATTCCATGCTATTATACATTTTTCCCATGATATTGTGTAATCTTTACATCAATTCTTTATTTTTTTTTTCAGTTGATCGATGACACTTGAGACTAATATAATACCAGTGAGTTCCTTTATATTTTGTGGTATTTATGCACATTTCCTAAAGAAAATATCACAGGTAAATTAAAAGTTTTATCATAAGGGTCCCTAAGGGGAGGGTGAGTGCTTAAGGGAGACAAGGAGATGCTCGGTCTCTCTCTGTGTTTTGATTTCTCAGGAGCAGGATCGTGCCCTCCTGCCTGGAGCTTTCCTTCTTGTAACCCCATCATGAGTTAGCGCATCGACTTCTAATCCTTTAAAAGGTTTTCGATTGTATTGTGCCTATGTTAGTAATGTTTTGAAGGTAATATCTGCTCTGTAAATTGTGAGATATGAGAAGAGTACAGAGCAGCTGTGTGTAAGCAGAGGCAGAAACAGCTGTTGCCAGCAGTTTGACGCCCTGGGATAAGGACAGCCAATCACGTACACCATCGTGAAACTAAAAACTTTTATGTAATTATGAATTAGCGTGATGAATTCTTATCATGTGCAGTATCACGTAATCAACTAAAGGTTAGGGTGGTCAAAGGGCAACTGCATTATCTAATTCCTTGAAGCATTCCTGTGATTTTTTTTATTGTTTGCATTAATGTATAATACTTTTATCTTATTACTTTGAAACTACCTGAAAGTTCTAACACTTTCAGAGGTGCAAGTCTTGAAGCAAGTCTTGGTGCAAGGCTTGATATAAGTATGAGAGTGGACTTAACCAAATTCTGGCAGAGTATTTTACTTCTTACACTGGGTCCACCATGGTCATTGTCTGAATTTCAAGTATGTTCCATGTCTTGTCCAATCTCCCTGTTGTCATCTACAGTCAGGTGTTTCGTCAGCCTCTTGCATGACCCTACTTTCCTTCCTAGGAAATATAATAGAAAGTTCTCAGAGGCCAAGAATTTGGATGTCTCATAAACTGAAGGCATGCTGCAATGTATAGCTTCAAGATATAGTGTGAACATTCCTTTATATTAAGTTCATTTATTATTCTATTTTAATATGTAATACTAATAACAGTTCCTCAAAGATTTCATATATTCATAAACCCTTAAATTTAAATGTGTTGGTCACTTATCTACTACCCGTCACTTGCCGATCGAGTGTCCCAGTTTGGGGGACGATTGGTGCCTAGTGTCCGTCCTTGATTTGTCGCACCGCGGCCTAGGTGTCGACGCGGTATTTCTCGGGAATAATATCCTCCCGTATTTAATACTGAGGGTAGCGTGGAACCGCCTCAACACCGGCAACGCGCGACTGGTGTGGCTTCACTAACACGCCACTACACACATGTACTTAGAACTGGGAACTGGAAGAAGTGAAAGAATAATATGGCTTTTCTATGCTTTAATTACAAAATAGTATTTACAAAAATCTACAAACAATTCTGAGGTATTTCCCACCTCATTGCACTTCATATTAAAAACCGTGCCAAGAAACTGCACATTCACATCTGCTCTCAATTCACTTTAATACTAACACTATTTTAATAAAGCAAAACCTTTATAAAAGTTCTATGCTTAAAAGCATTTTATATATATAGTCTCATAATAATTTCTGGTGCTGTCACAACAAAGCACTCTTTCAATCACTCATATATATAAAGTTACACTGCTACCTTAATACAGGAAAAACACATTTAAATATATAAAGTTCTCCCCTTCCGTTTCTAACTAGGAGTCCTCTTTTCCAGTCCCGGACGACAGACAAATATAATAGCACTGTCCACTAATTGTACCCGCGATTACACAAGCATGTACTTTTGACTTACTATCACTAGAAGTGCCCTCACTGCTGCCACCCTGGAACTTTACTCTCGGCTACTCAGCGACGTCTCCGCGCCAGGCTACGTCAGGCTGCGTCTTTCCGTCATGATATCCACCAGAGCTCTGCCCTGTGCTCGAGTCTCAACTGAGATCTGTACCCCTGTCTGGCATCAAGGGTTGCCGATGTTCACCAGCAGGTCACATGGTTGCAAGGTGGGTGATGGCTTCACCCACTCATCCACCGCCGTCATCCACACGTCACCCGCGTGTCATCCACCGCCGAGGCCCGAGCAGAAAGCTGTGTCAGCTTGCGCTCTCATGGTCTGAAAGTGCCTAGCCAGCACTTTTCCTGTATAAACAACTTGACCAACACCACCACCACTCCTCTCTATCTTTTCTCTCCCCCTTCCTCCATTTATTTCTTCCTCTCAACCTTCCTTCCTTATTCCACCTCCCTACATTGCCCACAGCTGTACACAGAATCCATCGAACCCCTATTCTTTCCCCCCTGTCGGTGTTTCACTCTAAACTCACGCCCAGCAAGTATAGTCGCTTCCACACCTGCCACAGCTGCATGTCTGCTTACACCTGCCTTAGGGGATGCTTGTCGGCTTCCCGACATTTCTCCCCCCAAAGATGAAGTCACACGTCCTCGTCGTGAGTAGGGTATGGCCGGGTTCTGTGCACGTTGACGTCTGAGTATGGACTCAAGTCTGCAACATGTACACCCACAGCCAGTAGTGTAACACTTATAAAGGATATATGCGGACAGGAGAACCAGAAAGAGAGCTATCCCAGCATGGACATAGTACCAGAAAAAGGTGGAAGAACCGAAGGGTTTGAGAGGTTCAGTCAACTGCAACTGACTTTGATATTTAAGAAGGTCATCCAGAAACAGAGGAGTAATGTTTTGGTGAGGTCCTAAAGTGGGTAAGTCCTTTATAGCTGTAAGTTCAGCATGGGTGAGTGAGGTACTGAGGTTTAGGAGATGGGGGTAAACAGTGAGCTTAGTTTCTGTAGCATGAGTTGCATAAGCAGGGAGAGTCAGGGCTTCACTGTGGGCGCTACAGCCATCTCCCAAGACCAATTTCCCTACTCCCTTAACAACTTGCACTGTCTTCCGTATGGGATTCACAGCACACTTCAACGTGAAATACAAAGACTGGGCTGTGGAGTAGCACCAGTAATTTTTCAGCTTCACAAAAACTGGACTGAATGAAGTTAAGATCTCTTTCCTACAGAGCCTAGTGGCATTGTTTCTGTTAAGAAAAGAATCACTCACAAGATGGGGTCGCGACATGATAGACGGATCCCAAAGGTTCACAGATCACCAAGTCCTGGTGGTCCCTGCAACTGGCGAAATCTTGAAACAGCACATAATGAAGGCGGTCTTCCGTGAGAGCAAAGAAGTTATACTGGTGGAGTACTCTCACGTAGACCTCCGTAGCAGGCACACTGTAAGGAAGTGAGGTGATCCTAAAGATGTCAAATACATCAGAAGGGTCACCCAACACTGGTATTAGTAAGTAAAAGCACACAGCTGACAAGTAACCTCGAGGTACAACTTTGATGATGTCACAATACAGTGCTAGATATTCTGGCCTCGCTGGGAAAAGTAAACCTGGCTCCTTGTGTGATATATTCCCCAATAATTCCAACAAGATTTCGTTAGGGACCATATCAAGACTCAGCCTAGCCTGGAGCATCTCTTGGATACCCAACTTAATTCTAAAATGATCAGCTATGATGTCAGACAGGGCGAGTTGGAGGTTGAATAAAGCCTCATACATCTTCACTTCATTCTCCAACTCTAAGGTCTTCAATGAATACAGTCGTATAATACTGTAAGAAATATTTGCAGCCTTCTGTATCTTCAACAGTGCTGCCTGCATGTGTGACACGTCTCGAATTGTGGCATTCAACACCTTGGAATGAACATTTAATACTGACCTCTCCTTCTCTGACATCGTCTCTAGGCTCCCTAATCTAGCATGAATGTCATCAACCTGTTGCTGAGTAGCTGTTCCTAACAAAACATTGGCAAACTGCCCCAATATGTCGATCACACCCCGTTTGGAGCGACGACTCCATGGATGATCTGACATGAGATAGTCCATATAACTGCTCAAATCCTGATAGCGAGTATCAAATTCAACTTGAAATGCATGCACAGTAGTCTGTAATGAAGCAACTAGAGCGCTGCCATTATCCATGTGACCTATATTCCACAATATGGCATCACTCAAGTCGCGAGCAACATGCAA
>JAGKTI010019377.1:0-17022 GCA_018397915.1 Birgus latro | reverse complement strand
CCGTTTTGGAGGTAGGTCCATTCTCTTTTACTCTAATGATGGCTAAATAAACGAATTTCTAGGCGAAAACGCAGAATATCCAACTTCTTCAAGTGTCCTCAAAGTTGATTGTAAAATACATTATATTATATTCAGAACTAAGAAGACACTTGTGAGGGTGAAAATGCCAAATTTATGAAAGATAACAAGAAGTCGACTAACACGTAAAGAGAGTTGGCAAGTTAGGTTTTTGAGAACAAAACAATTGAAACATTGTGAGGGTCACCGAGAGTATTTAAAAACTTCAATTTTCTTTTTTCTTTTTCCCCAGCACAAGCACTTTAAAATTACGTCGAGCCATGGGGCGGTAAAAAAAAAAAAAAAACGAACTCTAGCACAATTTCAATGTCTCTGTTACACCAAAAACCACATTTCCTTAGATAAAATCATTCAGTACTGTGATTCCTTGTGAGAAGGAATTCTGGATTATTAACTTCTGATTTGTCGATTTTTTTCCCCCTCCCCCATAGCCGTGACTTGAAGAACAAGAGGTAGTGCAAATTGTGAAATAGTTCCGGCTGATAGCATCCGTATCGGATGTAGGTCCATTCTCTTTTAATCTAATGATGGCTAAATAAGCGTATTTCTCGGCGAAAACGCTGAAAATGCAACTTCCTCAAATGTTCTCAAAGTTGATTGTAAAACATTAAATTATATTCAGAACCAAGAAGTCACTTGTGATGATGAAAATGTCACATTTATGAAGGATATCAAGAAGTCGACTGACACGTAAAAAGAGCTGGCACCTTAGGTTTTTAAGAACAAAAAGCTTGAAACATTGTGAGGATCATCAAAAAAATTTAAAAACTTTTTCAGCAGAAGTTTAAAATTACGTCGAGCCTCGTGGTGGTAAAAAAAAAAAAAAAATGCTCAATTTCAAGGTTTCTGTTTCACCAAAAATCACATCTCCTTTGGTAAAATCTTTCAATACTGTGATTCGTCTTGGGACAGAATTCTGGATTATCAACTTCTGATTTGTCGATTCCTCCCCCTCCCCCATAGCCGTGACTTTAAGGACAAGAAGTAGTGCAAATTGTGAAAAAGTTCCGGCTGATATCATCCGTTTTGGAGGATGGTCTTTTCTCTTTTAATCTAATAATGGCTAAATAAGCGTAATTCTCGGCGAATAAGATGAATATGCAACTTCCTCAAATGTTCTCTAAGTTGATCGTAAAACACATTAAATTATATACAGAACTAAGAAGGCACTTGTGAGGGTTTAAAATATCATTTATGAAGGATAACAAGAAGTGGACTGACACGTAAAGTGAACTGGCACCATAGGTTTTTAAGAACAAAAAGCTTGAAACGTGAGGATCACCGAAACAATTTAAAAACATTTTTTTTTCTCAGGAGTTAAAAATTAAGGCGACCCTCGGAGAATTAAAAAAAAAAAAACAACATTTCACAAAATATCAAAGTTTCTCTTACACCAAAAACCACTTTTCCTTTGGTAAAATCTTTCAATACTGTTATTCCTCTTGAGACGGAATTCTGGATTATTAACTTCTGATTTGTAGATTCCCCCCCCCTTAACCGTGACCTCAAGGACAAGAAGTAGCGCAAATAGTGAAATAGTTCCGGCTGATAGCATCCGTTTTGAAGGTTGGTCCATTCTCTTTTAATCTAATGATGGCTAAATAAACGAATTTCTCGGCGAAAACACTGAATATCCAACTTGTTCAAGTGTCCTCAAAGTTGATTGTAAAACACATTATATTATATTCAGAACTAAGAAGACACTTGTGAGAGTGAAAATGCCACATTTATGAAGGATTACAAGAAGTCGACTAACACGTAAAGAGAGTTGGCAGCTTAGGTTTTTGAGAACAAAAAGCTTCAAACATTGTTAGGGTCACCGAGACAATTTTAAAACTTCGATTTTCTTTTTCATTTTCTCCAGCACAAGCAGTTTAAAATTACGTCGAGCCACTGGGCGGTAAAAAAATTAAAAAAGAACTTTAGCACAATTTCAATGTCCCTGTTACACCAAAAACCACATTTCCTTAGGTAAAATTTTTCAGTACTGTGATTCCTCTTGAGACGGATTTCTGGATTATTACCTTCTGATTTGTCGATTTTTTTTCTCCCCTTAGCCGTGACTTGAAGGACTAGAAATAGTACAAATTGTGAGATAGTTCCGTCTGATAGCATTCGTATTGGAGGTTGGTCCATTCTCTTTTAATCTAAAGATGGCTAAATAAGCGTATTTCTCGGCGAAAACGCTGAAAATGCAACTCCCTCAAATGTTCTCAAAATTGATTGTAAAATACATTAAATTATGTTCAGAACTAAGAAGACACGTGATGGTGAAAATGTCACATTTATGAAGGATATCGAGAAGTCGACTGACACGTAAAGAGAGCTGGCACCTTAGGTTTTTAAGAAGAAAAAGCCTGAAACATTGTGAGAATCACCCAAAAAATTTAAAAACTTTGAGCAGAAGCAGTTTAAAATTACGTTGAGCCTCGTGGCGGAAAAAAAAAAAAAACATTTGCTCAATCTCAAAGATTCTGTTACTCCCAAAACCACATTTCCTTAGGTAAAATCTTTCAATTCTGTGATTCCTCTTGGGACGGAATTCTGGATTATTAACTTCTGATTTGTCGATTTTTTCCCACCATAGCCGTGATTTTAAGGACAAGAAGTAGTGCAAATTGTGAAATAGTTCCGGCTGCTAACATCCAATTTGGAGGAAGGTCTTTTCTCTTTTAATCTAATATTGGTTAAATAAGCGTATTTCTCGGCGAAAACGCTGAATATGCAACTTCCTCAAATGTTCTCTAAGTTGATCGTAAAACATTATATTATATTGAGAACTAAGATGGCACTTGTGAGGGTGAAAATGTCATTTATGAAGGATAACAAGAAGTAAACAGACACGTAAAGTGATCTGGCATCATAGGTTTTTAAGAACAAAAAGCTTGAAACGTGAGGATCGCCAAAACAATTTAAAAACATTTTTTTTTCCTCAGGAGTTAAAAATTAAGTCGAGCCTCAGGGTATCAAAAAAAAAAAAAAACGAACATTCGCAAAATATCAAGGTTTCTGTTACACCAAAAATCTCTTTTCCTTTGGTAAAATCTTTCAATACTGTCATTCCTCTTGAGACGGAATTCTGGATTATTAACTTCCGATTTGTACATTATTTTCCCTCCTTCACCGTGACCTCAAGAACAATAAGTAGAGCAAATTGTGAAATAGTTCCGGCTGATAGCATCCGTTTTGGAGGTAGGTCCATTCTCTTTTAATCTAATGATGGCTAAGTAAACGAATTTCTCGGCGAAAACGCTGAATATGCAACTTCTTCAAGTGTCCTCAAAGTTGATTATAAAATACATTATATTATATTCAGAACTAAGAAGACACTTGTGAGGGTGAAAATGCCACATTTATGAAAGATAACAAGAAGTCGACTAACACGTAAAGAAAGTTGGCACCTTAGGTTTTTGAGAACAAAACACTTGAAAGATTGTGAGGGTCACCGAGAGAATTTATAAACTTCGATTTCTTTTTCTTTTTCTCCAGCACAAGCAGTTTAAAATTACGTCGAGCCATGGGGCGGTAAAAAAAAAAAAAAAAAACTTTATTACAATTTCAATGTCTCTTTTACACCAAAAATCACATTTCCTTAGGTAAAATCTTTCAGTACTGTGATTTCTCTTGAGAAGGAATTCTGGATTATTAACTTCTGATTTGACGCTTTGTTTTTTCCCCCCTTAGCCGTGACTTGATGGACAAGAAGTAGTGGAAATTGTGAAATAGTTCCGGATGATAGCATCCGTTTCGGAGGTAGGTCAATTCTCTTTTAATCTAATGATGGCTATGGCTTGCAGTCCCGAGGGACCCAGGTTCGAATCCTCGCTGGGATTTGAATTTCATTAAATCAGGCTTTACTGATCTACCAGAAGACCCGCCGACATGTCGTAAAAATAACCCCGCTAATACCAATACACCAGTCCTGTATGAGACAGACCTAACATGTATTGAATTTGGACGGTGGGTGTTAGCGCCGAAGTGGTGACATGTAGTATGTAGGAGGACGGCTGGATCTTGATAGCAGGCTGTAAAGCCTATGCCCAGAGTCGGACACATAAAAAAAAAGAAAAATAAGCGTATTTCTCGACGAAAACGCTGAAAATGCAACTCCCTCAAATGTTCTGAAAATTGACTGTAAAACACATTAAATTATATTGAGGACTAAGAAGACACTTGTAATGGTGAAAATATCACAATTATGAAGGATATCAAGAAGTCGACTGACACGTAAAGAGAGCTGGCACCTTGCGTTTTTAAGAACAAAAAGCTTGAAACATTGTGAGGATCACCAAAAAAAAATTAAAAACTTTTTCAGCAGGAGCAGTTTAAAATTACGTCCAGGCCCGTGGTGGTAAAAAAAAAAAAAAAAAAAAGACGAACATTTGCTGAATTTCAAGGTTTCTGTTACACCAAAAATCACATTTCCATATGTAAAATCTTTCAATACTGTGATTCGTCTTGGGACAGAATTCTGGATTATTAACTTCTTATTTGTCGACTTTTTCCCACCCTTAGCCGTGACTTTAAGGACAAGAAGTAGTGCAAATTGTGAAACAGTTCACGCTGATAGCATCCGTTTTGGAGGAAGGTCTTTTCTCTTTTAATCTAATAATGGCTAAATAAGCGTAATTCTAGGCGAAAACGCTGAATATGCAACTTCCTCAAATGTTCTCTAAGTTGGTCGTAAAACACATTATATTATATTCACAACTAAGAAGACACTTGTGAGTGTGAAAATGTCATTTTTGAAGGATAACAAGAAGTATACTCACACGTAAAGGGAGCTGGCACCGTAGGTTTTTAAGAACAAAAAAGCTTGAAACGTGAGGATCACCGAAACAATTTAAAAACAGATCAGGAGTTAAAAATTAAGGCGAGCCTGATCGTATTTAAAAAAAAAAAAAAAACGAACATTCGCAAAATATCAAGGTTTCTGTTACACCAAAAACCACTTTTAATTAGGTAAAATCTCTCAATACTGTGATTTCTCTTGACGGAATTCTGGATTATTATCTTCTGATTTGTCGATTTCCGGCTGATAGCATCCGTTTTGGAGGAAGGTGTTTTCTCTCTTAAGCTAATAATGGCTAAATAAGCGTATTTCTATGCGAAAACGCTGAATATGCAACTTTCTCAAATGTTCTCTAAGTTGATAGTAAAACACATTATATTATATTCAGAACTTAGAAGACACTTCTGAGGGTGAAAATGTCACATATATGAAGGATAACAAGAAGTCGAATGACACGTAAAGAGTTGACACCTTAGGTTTTTGAGCAACAAAAAGCTTTAAACATTGTGAGGATCACCAAAAAAATTTAAAAACTTTTTCAGCACGAGTAGTTTAAAATTAAGTCGAGGCTCGTGGTGGTAAAAAAAAAAAAAAAACATTTGCTCAATTTCAAGGTTTCTGTTACACCAAAAATCACATTTCCTTATATAAAATCTTTCAATACTGTGATTCGTCTTGGGAAAGAATTCTGGATTATTAACTTCTTATTTGACGATTCCCCCCCCCTTTAGCCGTGACTTTTAGGACAGGAAGTAGTGCAAATTGTGAAAAAGTTCACGCTGATAGAATCCGTTTTGGAGGAAGGTCTATTCTCTTTTAATCTAATAATGGCTAAATAAGCGTAATTCTAGGCGAAAACGCTGAATATGCAACTTCCTCAAATGTTCTCTAAATTGGTCGTAAAACGTATATTATATTCAGAACTAAGAAGACACTTGTGAATGTGAAAATGTCATTTATGAAGGATAACAAGAAGTAGACTGACACGTAAAGGGAGCTGGCACCTTAGGTTTTTAAGAACAAAAAGCTTGAAACGTCAGAATCACCGAAACAATTTAAAAATAGATTTTTTCTTCTCAGGAGTTAAAAATTAAGTCGAGCCTCGTGGAATAAAAAAAAAAAAAACGAACTTTCGCAAAATATCAAGGTTTCTGTTACACCAAAAAAACACTTTTAATTAGGTAAAATCTCTCAATACTGTGATTCCTCTTGAGACGGAATTCTGGATTATTAACTTCTGATTTGTCGATTCCCCACCCTCCTCAGCCGTGACTTCAAGGACAAGAAGTAGTGCAAATTGTGAAACAGTTCCGGCCGATAGCATCCGCTTTGGAGGTAGGTCCATTCTCTTTTAATCTAATGATGGCCAAATAAACGTATTTCAAGGCGAAAACGCAGAATATGCAACTTCAAGTGTTCTCAAAGTTTATTGTAAAACACATTGTATTATATTCAGAACGAAGAAGACACTTGTTAGGGTGAAAATGTAACATTTGTGAAGGTTAACAAGAAGTCGACTGACACGTAAAGAGAGTTGGCACAATAGGTTTTTGAGAACAAAAAGCTTTAAACATTGTGAGGGTCACCGAGACAATTTAAAAACTTCGATTTTCCTTTTCTTTTTCTGCAACAAAAGCAGTTTAAAATTACGTTGAGCCACGGGGCAAAAAAAAAAAAAAAAAATCGAACTTTAGCACAATTTCTAGGTTTCTGTTACACAAACGACTCAATTCCTTAGGGAAAATCTTTATATACTGATTCCTCTTGAGACGGAAATCTGGATTATTAACTTCTGATTTTTCGATTTTTTCCCCCCTTAGTATTGATTGCAAGGACAAGAAGTAGTGCAAATTGGGAAATAGTTCCGGCTGATATCATCCGTTTCGGACGTAGGTCCATTCTCTTTTAATCTAATGATGGCTAAACAAGCGTATTTCTCGGCGAAAACGCTGAAAATCCAACTTCCTCAACTGTTCTCAAAGTTGATTGTAAAACACATTAAATTATCTTCAGAACTAAGAAGACACTTGTGATGATGAAAATGTCACATTTATGAAGGATATCAAGAAGTCGACTGACACGTAAAGAGAGCTGGCACCTTAGGTTTTTAAGAACAAAAAGCTTGAAACATTGTGAGGAGCACCAAAAAAATTTAAAAACTTTTTCAGCAGAAGTTTAAAATTACGTCGAGCCTCGTGGTGGTAAAAAAAAAAAAAAATGCTGAATTTCAAGGTTTCTGTTTCCCCGAAAATCACATTTCCTTTGGTATAATCTTTCAATACTGTGATTCGTCTTGGGACAGAATTCTGGATTATCAACTTCTGATTTGTCGATTTCCCCCCTCCCCCCCTTAGCTGTGACTTTAAGGACTAGAAGTAGTGCAAATTGTGAAATAGTTCCGGCTGATATCATCCGTTTTGGAGGAAGGTCTTTTCTCTTTTAATCTAATAATGGCTAAATAAGCGTAATTCTAGGCGAAAACGCTGAATATGCAACTTCCTTAAATGTCCTCTTAGTTGATCGTAAAACACATTAAATTATATTCAGAACTAAGAAGACACTTGTGAGGGTAAAAATGTCATTTATGAAGGATAACAATAAGTAGAGTGACACGTAAAGTGAGCTGCCTCCATAGGTTTTTAAGAACAAAAAGCTTGAAACGTGAGGATCACAGAAACAATTTTAAAACATTTTTTTTTCTCAGGAGTTAAAAATTAAGTCGAGCCTCGGGGTATTAAAACAAAAAAAACGAACATTCGCAAAATGTCAAAGTTTCTATTTCACTAAAAACCACTTTTCCATTGGTAAAATCTTTCAATACTGTTATTCCTCTTGAGACGGAATTCTGGATTATTAACTTCTGATTTGTAGATTTTTTCCATCTTAAACGTGGCTTCAAGGACAAGAAGTAGTGCAATTTGTGAAATAGTTCCGGCTGATAGCATCCGTTTTGGAGGTAGGTCCATTCTCTTTTATTCTAATGATGGCTAAATAAACGAATTTCTCGGCAAAAACGCTGAATATCCAACTTCTTCAAGTGTCCTCAAAGTTGATTGTAAAATACATTATATTACATTCAGAAATAAGAAAACACTAGTGAGGGTGAAAATGCCAAATTTATGAAAGATAACAAGAAGTCGACTAACACGTAAAGAGAGTTGGCACCTTAGGTTTTTGAGAACAAAAAGCTTGAAACATTGTGAGGGTCATCGAGACAATTTAAAAACTTCGATTTTCTTTTTCATTTTCTCCAGCACAAGCAGTTTAAAATTACGTCGAGCCAAGGGGCGGTAAAAAAAAAAAAAAAAACACTTTAGCACAATTTCAATGTCTCTGTTACACCAAAAACCACATTTCCTTAGGTAAAATCTTTCAGTACTGTGATTCCTCTTGAGACGGATTTCTGTATTATTAACTTCTGAGTTGTCGATTTTTTTTTTCTACCCTTAGCCGTGACTTGAAGGACTAGAAGTACTGCAAATTGGAAATAGTTCCGGCTGATAGCATTCGTATCAGAGGTTGGTCCATTCTGTTTTAATCTAAAGATGGCTAAATAAGCGTATTTCTTGGCGAAAACGCTGAAAATGCAACTCTCAAATGTTCTCAAAAATGATTGTAAAACACATTAAATTATACTCAGAACTATGAAGACACGTGATGGTGAAAATGTCACATTTATGAAGTATATCGAGTTGTCGACTGACACGTAAAGAGAGCTGGCACCTTAGGTTTTTGAGAACAAAAAGCCTGAAACATTGTGAGAATCACCAAAAAAATGTAAAAACTTTGAGCAGAAGCAGTTTAAAATTACGTTCAGCCTCGTGGCGGAAAAAAAAAAAAATTTGCTCAATTTCAAAGTTTCTGTTACACCAAAAACCACATTTCCTTTGGTAAAATCTTTCAATTCTGTGATTCCTCTTGAGACGGAATTCTGGATTATTAACTTCTGATTTGTAGATTTTTCCCCCCCTTAACCGTGACCTCAAGGACAAGAAGTAGAGCAAATTGGGAAATAGTTCCGGCTGATAGCATCCGTTTTGGAGGTAGGTCCATTCTCTTTTACTCTAATGATGGCTAAATAAACGAATTTCTCGGCGAAAACGCTGAATATCCAACTCCTTCAAGTGCCCTCAAAGTTGATTGTAAAATACATTATATTATATTCAGAACTAAGAAGACACTTGTGAGGGTGAAAATGCCAAATTTATGAAAGATAACAAGAAGTCGACTAACACGTAAAGAGAGTTGGCACCTTAGGTTTTTGAGAACAAAACACTTGAAACATTGTGAGGATCACCGAGAGAATTTAAAAACTTCGATTTTCTTTTTTCTTTTTCCCCAGCACAAGCAGTTTAAAATTACGTCGTGGGGCGGTAAAAAAAAAAAAAAAAAAAGAACTCTAGCACAATTTCAATGTCTCTGTTACACCAAAAACCACATTTCCTTAGGTAAAATCTTTCAGCACTGTGATTCCTCTTGAGAAGGAATTCTGGATTATTAACTTCTGATTTGTCGATTTTTTTTCCCCTCCCCCATAGCCGTGACTTGAAGAACAAGAGGTAGTGCAAATTGTGAAATAGTTCCGGTTGATAGCATCCGTTTCGGAGGTAGGTCCATTCTCTTTTAATCTAATGATGGCTAAATAAGCGTATTTCTCGGCAAAAACGCTGAAAATGCAACTTCCTCAAATGTTCTCAAAGTTGATTGTAAAGCACATTAAATTATATTCAGAACTAAGAAGACACTTGTGAGAGTGAAAATGCCACATTTATGAAGGATTACAAGATGTCGAGTAACACGTAAAGAGAGTTGGCACCTTAGGTTTTTGAGAACAAAAAGCTTGAAACATTGTTAGGGTCACCGACAGAATTTAAAAACTTCGAGTTTCTTTTTCATTTTCTCCTGCACAAGCAGTTTGAAATTACTTCGAGCCACGGGGCGGGAAAAAAAAAAAAAATCGAACTTTGGCACAATTTCTATGTCTCTGTTACACCAAAAACCACATTTCCTTAGGTAAAATCTTTCAGTACTGTGATTCCTCTTGAGACGGATTTCTGGATTATTAACTTCTGATTTGTCGATTTTTTTTCTCCCGTTAGCCGTGACTTGAAGGACTAGAAGTAGTGCAAATTGTGAAATAGTTCCGTCTGATAGCATTCGTATCGGAGGTTAGTCCATTCTCTTTTAATCTAAAGATGGCTAAATATGGGTATTTCTTGGCGAAAACGCTGAAAATGCAACTCCCTCAAATGTTCTCAAAATTGATTGTAAAACACAGTAAATTATATTCAGAACTAAGAAGACACGTGATGGTGAAAATGTCACATTTATGAAGGATATCGAGAAGTCGACTAACACGTAAAGAGAGCTGGCACCTTAGGTTTTTAAGAACAAAAAGCCTGAAACATTGTGAGAATCACCCAAAAAAATTAAAAACTTTGAGTAGAAGCAGTTTAAAATTACGTTGAGCCTCGTGGCGGAAAATAAAAAACATTTGCTCAATTTCAAGGTTTCTGTTACACCAAAAACCACATTTCCTTAGGTAAAATCTTTCAATTCTGTGATTCCTCTTGGGACGGAATTCTGGATTATTAACTTCTGATTTGTTGATTTTTCCCCCCTTAGCCGTGACTTTAAGGACAAGAAGTAGTGCAAATTGTGAAAAAGTTCAGGCTGATAGCATCCGATTTGAAGGAAGGTCATTTCTCTTTTAGTCTAATAATGGTTAAATAAGCGTATTTCTCGGCGAAAACGCTGAATATGCAACTTCCTCAAATGTTCTCTAAGTTGATCGTAAAACACATTATATTATATTCAGAACTAAGAAGACACTTGTGAGGGTGAAAATGTCATGAAGCATAACAAGAAGTAAACAGACATGTAAAGTGATCTGGCACCATAGGATTTTAAGAACAAAAAGCTTGAAACGTGAGGATCGCCGAAACAATTTAAAAACATTTTCTTTTTCTCAGGAGTTAAAAATTAAGTCGAGCCTCGTGGTATTAAAAAAAAAAAAAAGAACATTCGCAAAATATCAAGGTTTCTGTTACACCAAAAACCACTTTTAATTAGGTAAAATCTTTGAATACTGTTATTCCTCTTGAGACGGAATTCTGGATTATTAACTTTTGATTTGTAGATTTTTTTCCCCCTTAACCGGGGCTTCAAGGACAAGAAGTAGTGCAAATTGTGAAAGAGTTCCGGCTGATAGCATCCGTTTTGGAGGTAGGTCCATTCTCTTTTAATCTAATGATGGCTAAATAAACGAATTTCTCGGCGAAAACGCTGAATATCCAACTTCTTCAAGTGTCCTGAAAGTTGATTGTAAAATACATTATATTATATTCAGAACTAAGAACACACTTGTGAGGGTGAAAATGCCACATTTATGAAGGATATCAAGAAGTCGACTGACACGTAAAGAGAGTTTGCACCTTAGGTTTTTGAGAACAAAACACTTGAAACATTGTGAGGGTCACCGATAGAATTTAAAAAAATCGATTTTCTTTTTCTTTTTCTGCAGCAAAAGCAGTTTAAAATTACTTCGAGCCATGGGGCTGGAAAAAAAATCGAACTTTAGCACAATTTCTAGGTTTCTGTTACACCAAAAACCGCAATTCCTTAGGTAAAATCTTTCAATACTGATTCCTCTTGAGACGGAATTCTGGATTATTAACTTCTGATTTATCGATTTCCCCCCCCCCATCCTTAGACGTGACTTAAAGACAAGAAGTAGTGCAAATTGTGAAATAGTTCTGGTTGATAGCATCCGTTTAGGAGGAAGGTCTTTTCTCTTTAATCTAATAATGGCTAAATAAGCGTAATTCTAGGCGAAAACGATGAATATGTCACTTCCTCAAATGTTCTCTAAGTTGATCGTAAGACACATTAAATCATATTCAGAACAAAGAAGACACTTGTGAGGGTGAAAATGTCATTTATGAAGGATGACAAGAAGTAGAATGACACGTAAAGTGAGCTGGCACCATAGGTTTTTAAGAACAAAAAGCTTGAAACGTGAGGATTACCGAAACAATTTAAAAACATTTTTTTTTTCTCAGGAGTTAAAAATTAAGTCGAGCCTCGGGGTATTAAAAAAAAAAAAAGAACATTCGCAAAATATCAAAGTTTCTGTTACACCAAAAACCACTTTTCCTTTGGTAAAATCTTTCAATACTGTTATTCCTCTTGAGACGGAATTCTGGATTATTAAATTCGGATTAGTAGATTTTCCCCCCCTCCCCTTAACCGTGACCTCAAGGACAAGAAGTAGTGCAAATTGTGAAATAGTTCCGGCTGATAGCATCCGTTTTGGAGGTAGGTCCATTCTCTTTTAATCTAATGATGGCTAAATAAACGAATTTCTCGGCGAAAACACTGAATATCCAACTTCTTCGTGTCCTCAAAGTTGATTGTAAAACACATTGTATTATATTCAGAACTAAGAAGACACTTGCGAGAGTGAAAATGCCACATTTATGATGGATTACAAGAAGTCGACTAACACGTAAAGAGAGTTGGCACCTTAGGTTTTTGAGAACGAAAAGCTTCAAACATTTTGAGGGTCACCGAGACAATTTAAAAACTTCGATTTTCTTTTTCATTTTCTCCAGCACCAGCAGTTTAAAATTACGTCGAGCCACGGGGTTGTTAAAAAAAAAAAAATGAAGTTTAGCACAATTTCCCTGTCTCTGTTACACCAAAAACCACATTTCCTTAGGTAAAATCTTTCAGTACTATGATTCCTCTTGAGACGGATTTCTGGATTATTAACTTCTGATTTGTCGATTGTTTTTTCTCCTCTTAGCCGTGACTTGAATGACTAGAAGTAGTGCAAATTATGAAATAGTTCCGTCTGATAGCATTCGTATCAGTGGTTGGTCCATTCTCTTTTAATCTAAAGATGGCTAAATAAGCGTATTTCTTGGCGAAAACGCTGAAAATGCAACTCTCTCAAATGTTCTCAAAATTGTTTGTAAAACACAGTAAATTATATTCAGAACTAAGAAGACACGTGATAGTGAAAATGTCACATTTATGAAGGATATCGAGAAGTCGACTGACACGTAAAGAGAGCTGGCACCTTAGGTTTTTAAGAACAAAAGGCCTGAAACATTGTGAGAATCACCAAAAAAAATTAAAAACTTTCAGCAGAAGCAGTTTAAAATTACGTTCATCCTCGTGGCGAAAAAAGAAAAAAAAGACATTTGCTCAATTTCAAAGTTTCTGTTACACCAAAAACCGCATTTCCTTAGGTAAAATATTTCAATTCTGTGATTCCTCTTGGGACGGAATTCTTGATTATCAACTTCTGATTTGTCGATTTTTTCCCCTCATTGCCGTGACTTTAAGGAAAAGAAGTAGTGCAAATTGTGAAATAGTTCCGGCTGCTAGAATCCAGTTTGGAGGAAGGTCTTTTCTCTTTTAATCTAATAATGGTTTAATAAGCGTATTTCTCGGCGAAAACGCTGAATATGCAACTTCCTCAAATGTTCTCTAAGTTGATCGTAAAACACATTATATTATATTCAGAACAAAGAAGGCACTTGTGAGGGTGAAAATGTCATTTATGAAGGATAACAAGAAGTAAACAGACACGTAAAGTGAGCTGGCACCATAGGTTTTTAAGAACGAAAAGCTTGAAACGTGAGGATCGGCAAAACAATTTAAAAACATTTTTTTCTCAGGTGTTCAAAATTAAGTCGAGCCTCGGGGTATTAAAAAAAAAAAAACGAACATTCGCAAAATATCAAGGTTTCTGTTACACCAAAAACCTCTTTTCCTTTGGTAAAATCTTTCAATACTGTTATTCATCTTGAGACGGAATTCTGGATTATTAACTTCTGATTTGTAGATTTTTTTCCCCCCTTAACCGTGACCTCAAGGACAAGAAGTAGAGCAAATTGTGAAATAGTTCCGGCTGATAGCATCCGTTTTGGAGGTAGGTCCATTCTCTTTTAATCTAATGATGGCTAAATAAACGAATTTCTCGGCGAGAACGCTGAATTTGCAACTTCTTAAAGTGTCCTCAAAGTTGATTGTAAAATACATTATATTATATTCAAAACTAAGAAGACACTTGTGAGGGTGAAAATGCCACATTTATGAAAGATAACAAGAAGTCGACTAACACGTAAAGAAAGTTGGCACCTTAGGTTTTTGAGAACAAAACACTTGAAACATTGTGAGGGTCACCGAGAGAGTTTAAAATCATCGATTATCTTTCTTTTTCTCCAGCACAAGCAGTTTAAAATTACGTCGAGCCATGGGGCGGTAAAAAAAAAAAAAAAAAAACTTTAGCACAAGTTCAATGTCTCTGTTACACCAAAAACCACATTTCCTTAGGTAAAATCTTTCAGTACTGTGATTCCTCTTGAGAAGGAATTCTGGATTATTAACTGATTTGACGATTTTTTTTTCTCCCCTTAGCCGTGACTTGATGGACAAGAAGTAGTGCAAATTGTGAAATAGTTCCGGATGATAGCATCCGTTTCGGAGGTAGGTCCATTCTCTTTTAATCTAATGATGGCTATGGTTTGCAGTCCCGAGGGACCCAGGTTCGAATCCTCGCTGGGATTTGAATTTCATTAAATCAGGGTTTACTGATCTACCAGAAGACCCGCCGACATGTCGTAAAAATAACCCCGCTAATACCAGTACACCAGTCCTGTATGAGACAGACCTAGCATGTATTCAATATGGACGGTGGGTGTTAGCGCCGAAGTGGTGACATGCAGTATGTAGGAAGACGGCTAGGCCTTGATAGCAGGCTGTAAAGCCTATGCCCAGAGTCACACACATAAAAAAAAAAAATAAGCGTATTCCTCGACGAAAACGCTGAAAATGCAACTCCTTCTAATGTTCTCAAAATTGATTGCAAAACACATTAAATTATATTCAAGACTAAGAAGACACTTGTGATGACGAAAATATCACAATAATGAAGGATATCAAGAAGTAGACTGACACGTAAAGAGAGCTGGCACCTTGGGTTTTTAAGAACAAAAAGCTTGAAACATTGTGAGGATCACCAAAACAATTTAAAAACTTTTTCAGCAGGAGCAGTTTAAAATTACGTCGAGGCTCGTGGTGGTAAAAAAAAAAAAATGACGAACATTTGCTCAATTTCAAGGTTTCTGTTACACCAAAAATCACATTTCCTTATGTAAAATCTTTCAATACTGTGATTCGTCTTGGGACAGAATTCTAGATTATTAACTTCTTTTTTGTCGACTTTTTCCCACCCTTAGCCGTGACTTTAAGGACAAGAAGTAGTGCAAATTGTGAAATAGTTCACGCTGATAGCATCCGTTTTGGAGGAAGGTCTTTTCTCTTTTAATCTAATAATGGCTAAATAAGCGTAATTCTAGGCAAAAACGCTGAATATGCAACTTCCTCAAATGTTCTCTAAGTTGGTCGTAAAACACATTATATTATATTCAGAACTAAGAAGACACTTGTGAGTGTGAAAATGTCATTTTTGAAGGATAACAAGAAGTAGACTCCCACGTAAAGGGAGCTGGCACCATAGGTTTTTAAGAATTTTTAAGAACAAAAAGCTTGAAACGTGAGGATCACCGAAACAATTTAAAAACAGATTAGGAGTTAAAAATTAAGTCGATCCTGATCGTATTAAAAAAAAAAAAAACGAACATTCGCAAAATATCAAGGTTTCTGATACACCAAAAACCATTTAATTAGGTAAAATCTCTCAATACTGTGACTCCTCTTGACGGAATTCTGGATTATTATCTTCTGATTTGTCGATTTCCGGCTGATAGCATCCGTTTTGGAGGAAGGTCTTTCTCTTTTTATCTAATAATGGCTAAATAAGCGTAATTCTAGGCGAAAACGCTGAATATGCAACTTCCTCAAATGTTCTCTAAGTTTTTCGCAAAACACATTATATTATATTGACAACTAAGAAAACACTTGAGGGGGAAAATGTCACATTTATGAAGGATAACAAGAAGTCGACTGACACGTAAAGAGAGTTGGCACCTTAGGTTTTTGAGCAACAAAAAGCTAGAAACGTGAGAATCACCGGAATAATTTAAAAACAGATTTTTTTTTTCTCAGGAGTTAAAAATTAAATCGAGCTTCGTGGTATTAAAAAAAAAAAAACGAACATTCGCAAAATATCAAGGTTTCTGTTACACCAAAAACCACTTGCAATTAGGTAAAATCTCTCAATACTGTGATTCCTCTTAAGACGGAATTCTGGATTATTAACTTCTGATTTGTCGATTCCCCCCCCCCTTAGCCGTCACTTCAAGGACAAGAAGTAGTGCAAATTGTGAAACAGTTCCGGCTGATAGCATCCGTTTTGGAGGTAGGTCCATTCTCTTTTAATCTAATGATGGCTAAATAAACGTATTTCTAGGCGAAAACGCAGAATATGCCACTTCTTCAAGTGTTCTCAAAGTTTATTGTAAAACACATTGTATTATATTCAGAACTAAGAAGACACTTGTTAGGGTGAAAATGTAATATTTGTAAAGGTTAACAAGAAGTCGACTGACACGTAAAGAGAGTTGGCACATTAGGTTTATGAGAACAAATAGCTTTAAACATTGTGAAGGTCACCGAGACAATTTAAAAACTTCGATTTTCTTTTTCTTTTTCTGCAGGAAAAGAAGTTTAAAATTTCGTTGAGCCACGGGGCGGAAAAAAATATCGAACTTTAGCACAATTTCTAGGTTTCTGTTACACAAAAGCCGCAATTCCTTAGGTAAAATCTTTCAATACTGATTCCTCTTGAGACGGAATTCTGAATTATTAACTTCTGATTTGTCGATTTTTCCCTCCCTTAGCATTGATTGGAAGGACAAGAAGTAGTGCAAATTGGGAAATAGTTCCGGCTGATATCATCCGTTTCGGAGGTAGGTCCATTCTCTTTTAATCAAATGATGGTTAAATAAGCGTATTTCTCGGCGAAAACGCTGAAAATGCAACTTCCTCAAATGTTCTCAAAGTTGATTGTAAAACACATTAAATTATATTTAGAACTAAGAAGGCACTTGTGATGATGAAAATGTCACATTTATGAAGGATATCAAGAAGTCGACTGACACGTAAAGAGAGCTGGCACCTTAGGATATTAAGAACAAAAAGCTTGAAACATTGTGAGGATCACCAAAAAAATTTAAAAA
>JAGKTI010019376.1:0-17024 GCA_018397915.1 Birgus latro | reverse complement strand
ATGTAGAGGTGTATGGTATGTAGGAGGACTGCTGGGTCTTGATAGCAAGCTGTAAAGCCTATGGCCAGAGTCGGACACAAAAAAAAAAATTGTTCAAACACTTGTTTGTTTAGGCTTCGGTGTAACTGTCAATCCCATACACTTACTACAAAATTTTAAGCATCTTAAGTCAACCCATCCGTGTACGTCGAGTGTGAACACTTTTTTCATATTCCCTGTTAGTAGGTGTAAACGGTAATGCTGCAGAGAAATCAGTCGAAGTCAGTTCCAATGTTAGGACAACCGCGAAAAAGAATGCATGTGGCCCAGGGGAGCGTCAGTTCTCTTCCCGATGCCTTCGGGCTAACAGGTGGGTGTTCTCACGCTCAGTATCCCCCCCCCCCACTCTTCCCTTTGTGCCTATAATGTAAATCCTCTCCATATATTAATATGTTGGCTGACAATTTTTCCCCTCAAATTCCTTTTGTATCATGTCACTTCTCTTCCCGATGCCCTCGGGCTAGCAGATTGTCGCTGTTCCATCGTTCTTTCCTGCCCAGACGAATGGTGTAACAAATCGGTTCTCTTCGTCGATGCCTGCTTACACTAGAAATTCCCCCTCCTCTTCTTTCTGATTCACGTAACCCGAATGCGAATTAGTTGGTCCACTGAAATACTGTAACTTCATATATATATTTGTGAATATTGGAAACGAATTGTAAGCCTGTTTGAAATTTTAGTCCTAGTAAGTTACTGTAAATTGTATTCCGGATTTTGAGTGTCGATTCGTTTACATAGTTCCTCTATTAATACTGTATGAGTTGAGTGTGATCTTCGAAGTAAAATTGTGGAAAAGAACTCGGTCCTAAGGTTTACTCTGTGGTTGAATATTTCCCAGGTCATTTCCCAAGGAGCCCTCTCGAGGCAATGGGATTACTGGGTCTATGTTGAAATTGTTATTATGAATTCATTAGTTTGATATGCGAGATTGCTAGATACACTAGAGATAGTGTTATTTTGTAAATATTAGGTTAAGAGGTGAAGATTATATAGATGCGCATGTGAATATAAAACTGAGCTTTATCCAACTGTGAGGAACTTTGTTCATAATACTGTGTTAGTATCATTCCGAGATTTGTTCAGTGGAGGTGAAGACACTCTTGGTACCATTTATATGTTTTTGGCATATTTAGTTTACCCTGTAACAATATCAGTGCGAAGGGGTATTGATCTTACAGTTTCTAGCAATTCATAGTCTGTTAAGTAACCTATGGTAAATTTGATCTAATATCTAGTTTCTTATATTTGTATGTTTAGATTTAGTAAATATTAGGATAAGTTTACTTTGTGTTTGAGACTTATTATCCCCTGGGGAGTTTTTGCCGTGAGATTGAGTGGCCCGCAAAGTGTATTACTATCTTACTATCTTACTACTCACGCACTGTAAACAGCCTTCGCTTCCCTAGTCACTTGTTCGCAAGGCCCCAGAAATCTACATAATTCTTACTTGGTGGAATAACTTTCCCAGCACTCACTGGGTGGTGGCAGCCTACTCTTTTCAACATTGATTTAGGGTGAGTCTTAAAAAATACCTCGGAGGAGACTAGTGACTGTGATCGGGATCTGTAATTTTCTTTTCTAAAATTCACATCATGACACTTGTGACAGCGGTGGTAATCTCTTAATTTTTGTTATTAATTGCGCCATGACACTTCGAATCCGCAACTCCAGCCTGGACCACAAAAATACACATATAGTGATCGTCTGCTTGGGGTTGAGGAATTCGATTTGCATAACATCCGTTAGACCATCCTTCAGTTGTCCGTGGGTCATTTTTGGTGCAACCAGGGGCTTACATGCTGTGAGGCGGGTCAAACGTATGTAGGTGTTCCTTGCTGTCCTACCAAGGTAATGCCTGCATTAGTGGTACTCCCTGTGAACTCTCTCCTAAACCTCTGAAGTAGAATATGACCATTTGAGAGGGAACCAGATGGCTCGTTTTTCTCTTAAAAGTGATGGTGTCGAGAGACGGTCTTGATTATATGCTGCTGCATCAGAGGGGTGAGTAAGAGGGCTTTAGGGATAGGTGGGAAAGCTCAGTAAAGATGCCAGATACCCACTAATCTACCCTCGTCTTTGCTTTCTCAACTACCGGTACCTAGACTGGGGATGAGAGTCCTTATTCTCCCTTCAGTCCAAGCAATAGTTTAAAGTTTAATCAGTCCGCAAACCCTAAAACAAATTCTTTTAAAACAAATCACAAACAACTGGTCCTCTCGATCTTGGTCGAGAATCATCTAAGGAATCATTATGCATAAATTTAGAATAAGGACTTTACAACTGAATCTGAGCATAAAACAAACAAGATGGACCGCCCACCTCCTTTATCACTATGACTTTTCATTTCTCACTTAAACCTTTATCTAGCCCTTTATTATTTCTTCATTTGTAGAGCACTCAGCTCTTTGATTTCGATTTCGATTTTTAAGTCTATCAGACAAAGGATGGTGGAGCTATATGCGGAATGTTTTTTTGACCCATCAACTGGAACCAGGATTCCAGGAGCTTGATTGATGAGTGAATGATTCATTCAGTTGCTCAAACATTGGATAGTATCTCACTGTATCAAATTTTTCCTTGCTTTCTGGACCCTACCTCACCTAACCTTTAGGTGGGTGTGGAAATTGGGATGATGATGAAGGTATTGATAACAATAATGATGATTATATATATATGTATGATTTTACAGTATTGTTTTTGTCATTGTGTGTGTGCCCCCCTGTTTGTCTGTTAAAAAGCTGCTCGAAAACTCCACTTTCAACCAGACTAGGTTTAACCCGTCCAGTCCCGACTGATTTTTTACCCAACACACCCTCAGAACCCAACCAGTTTTCAACTTTTTTTTTTTTGCTCAAACCTCCGCTCTTGGTGAGAAACATCGAAAATTCATAGAGAAATGGCCCTCCTGAGCTTATAAATGTTGGTACAGGTGTCAGTCAGCCTTATGTTTTCCTTCTTTCTCAGTGTACCTGGCTAAAGAAAACGAACTATGGAAGGGTTAACTAATTCAAGCTCCTTTAAATTACGTATTTATTTACTTATTTGTTACAAATTTAGTAGTACAAGTCTATATTGGTTTTCACACAATAATATAGGCTATAAAAGCATTATTCACTCACCCAGAACCTCAGTATATAGCACCTTCCTTTACGACATTACCACCTCATCACTTCTGTTTCTTTCTCCCTCTAACTTCTTTGTTTCTTTTTCCTCCACCTCAGAAATCACTTTCACTGTGAATTTCGTCATTGGAGAGACCGTGGGGCAACATATCTTTACTTGCCAGGTTACTGCTAACAGGTGAATTGCCGAGTGTGGGGGGGAGGGGGGGAGGCGGGGTCAGGTGGAGCCAGGCAGTATCCCCACTTGACAGCAAGTAGAGGAAGGTCTCTCACATATGCGTCCAAAGAATCACCCACGAATCTTGATAAATGTGCAAACGATGGGCCTTGCAACTGACTGACATACGATTCACGACGGTGGGTCTGTCTGCGGATAAAAGTAGTGACGTGCATTGTACATTGGTGGGACTTGGTGGGTTAAGGACTGAAGGTTAGCTATTGAGGATTTTTTTTTAACAATGGGTCAAAGGTCAAGGTCAGTTCTAGGTCACATTGACCTAGCAAAATTACATTAAACATATTTTTTGTCCACTTCAGGCCAAATTTTATGAAATGCTTCAGGTTAATGCAAGAATGAAATGAGTCAATTCTGAGAACACTTAGATTAAGGCCAAGGTTACAGAGAAAGGTCAAAGTTCGTCCTGTGTTAGATATGGTTAACAAGAATTAGTAATTTTATTCTGATTTACCTACACTTGGTGAAAGAGCTGAGGGTCAGTTTAACCCTTTCGCGCACGGTACCGCGATTTGCGTTCATGTGGTGTGGTGTGCCAAAGCACAGGACCGCAAATCGCGTGAAAACGCGAAAAAAATGAACCAAAAAATAAGTTTTTGGTTGATTTGCGTCAAATTTTGTAGCATTCTAGCAGCAACGTGTCTCTCCCGAGGTAAGACCTTGGCAACACTGCAATGACTCTTATGTGCCTGTACATAGTGATAGAATCTCAGTGCTCCACTAGCAGCCAGACAGCAGGGTCATGCTGTGTTGTGTTGTCCCTTTAAATCTGCCATTTTCCCCCTCCCACCCGATTCTGAATCCATTATTGAAATATTGTGACTGTACAGTGTTTTTTACTATACTGTGAAGTGATTGTGTCTATTGAACATAGATATATTGTTTGTAAAGCATTGGGGACCGTTATCAGCTGTTAGGCCTAGAGGCAGAGTCTGGTTTGTTATAGCGAGGTTTCCACTCATCCTGCTCGTAAAATGATGTATTTTACCCTTATAGTGAAGTCATTACTTATATCTGGATTAGTGAAATAACTGACCTACCATAGCAGGCATTATATTATGCCATAGTGATAACATAGACATATGGATTAGTTGCTAAGGGAACAGGCGGTCTCTTATGCCATTCAGTAGGGAAGGGAATAACAGAAAAGGCTGGGATGGAATCATGTGATAGTGTTTTATATTGTATATGGTTGAGTGTGAAATATACGTATAAAACAGTGCAGCGAGTGTTCACCGAGAAATATTGCGTGCATTGACTGACA
Source organism: Birgus latro (assembly GCA_018397915.1). Taxonomy (NCBI): domain Eukaryota; kingdom Metazoa; phylum Arthropoda; class Malacostraca; order Decapoda; family Coenobitidae; genus Birgus; species Birgus latro. The sequence goes on along the minus strand of JAGKTI010019376.1, from coordinate 12,364 downwards.
GCGGAAAGTTACGTAATGGTCAGAGACAAGAAAATACGCCACACAGCGACACATATATGACATTATATACGTATGTCATGCAGCGAATGTTCGTGGAGAAATCTACTGTGTGCATCGCATGTGTTAGGCAAACGTGGTGCAAGGATCAGAGAATATGCCACACACACACACATACACACACACACGCATACACACACACACACACACACACACACTCACTCACTCACGCACACATGAACACACACAAAACACACACTACCTAACTCATCTTCAATTCCTTCAAGTTCCTGCCAGCAGCTCAACACCTCTGGAGCAAGTGAGTTTTCCATATTTTGTTGATTTGTACATTGACCTGTTTCTACATTTCTATATTTTTTTCACAAATAAGTATTGTTTTTTACATATACACATATGAGATGGAAGAAAGTTCAGCTTTAGCAAAAAGACTACTGGAAATGTCGAGTTACTGAGAGCACTATCAAAGAGCTTATGATATTTCTCATGCATAATTTGAGTTAAAAAAAAAAATAATAATAAAACGTAACGAGCGAAAATATGTAAGTATTCGTTAGGCAGGGAAATTGAGCGTTTTTATCTCGCTTGCGGGCGAGGAAGAGTGTTCTATCTTTGTCGTCCATTTACTCCAAAATTATTGAACGTATCGGTTTCCTGTAAGAACCATGATAAAGATCAGTGAATTCTACATATGTACAGGGCATAACTATGTAATTTCTCTAATGAAAAGTTATGGTTACGTAGGCGGTTATTGTGCATGCATGACGAAAGTGCACCACGGCCGTGAGTACCATGTAGTTTTTTGCGATTTACTCAGAAACTATGAAGCGTATCAAAACAAAAAGGTATCACGAGAAAGCTTATGAAATTCTGCATAAGATTATGTAATAAAAACACAAGGTGTGCGAGAAAACTTCTGCAGTATACCTCCCTGAACAAAAATCAATTTTTTTTTACAAAAATGGCTTTTAGTTTTTGGCTATTTTGTCAAAAACTAGAAATCGCATCACAACCGGACATACCTCATTAGAAAGCCAATGAAATTCTCTATCAAAACTTATAATAACATTTTTCTGTATGATGGAAAACACTCCAACAACGATGTTGGGAAGTGAGATCAACGTTCCACAATGTTTATTCACGGCGGCCTTGTGTACTTTTATTCGTATTTTTCTGGTTTTTCTTTTGGCTTATCAGCTAGAACAAACATCGGCGAATAAGATGATGTGAGTTTCAGGGCAACATTTTGAGGTTTGGGTGGCGAAAATGAGGCAAGAATACATGTAATTTGCGTACCGCGGGGTGCCAGAGGAGCGCGCGGGGAGTAAAATCGTGAGCCATGAAACTTAAAACTTACCATGCGGGAAAGGGTTAAGAGTAAACTTAGTGTTTCTTAGAACAATAGATTAAAGGCCAAGATCATAGAGTAAGGTCAGCTTAAACATGTTTATCCAATTTCAACCAAACTTGTGGAAGGGTTGAATATATGGCAAAAATACCGACAGTCGACCACCGAATCAACGGACTAATGGGGGGGGGATAAGTGGCCATTGCTTGAAAAAGTCCGCTGCTTTAAAATGAAGGGAAAAATTGCTTAAAACTCGAAATAGCAAAAGAAATATGATGGTATCGAAGATAAGGTCAGCGACGTTACTGCGGACTAGTTTACATCACAATACCCCGTTTTCTATGTTCCCATTATATTACGACTTGCTTGTTGTGTACTGTGCAGAACAGTACTGTATTACAATAATTTTGTGTGTTCAAGTACAGTATCATATATTTTTGTACCTGTAAAGAGAAATACTGTATGTAGTTAGAAATGAAAAAAAAGATGTACACTCATTTCTGCCCATGGGAGCCCCCTTCCTACCCCTGTATACGCAGGGAAGAGGAGGGGGGGGGAGAAATGAGCTCCACCTGCCTCTACCCTAGATCCCAACCCTCCCCCATACCCCTACCATCCCCCACCCCACCCACCATTCTTAACTGGCAGTTACATCTCAAGCTGATTTCATGCTTAACTCTCTTGGCCCCACTGCTAATACAAACTCAGAACATTAGGGTATGTTAAAAGAATATGGTATAACTATCAAGATGCTGCAGCAAGAAATGAATGCATTATGACAGTGACAGTAAAACAACCACGTTAACAACGGCCATCTCAGGTCTCACGTGTTGGGTGCATTGTTTTGGACACACACACACACACAAATGAATATATAAACCGTGGGGAAACATCACCAAAAGGACACTGCAAAAAAATTACATAAAAAGAGAGGTGATAAAGATGTAAGGAAATTTTGTTTCCCAAATAGGGCAATTGATAATTGGAATGCACTACCAAGTGAAACTGTGTGTGCCAAAACAGTTCATAAATTTAAGGAGATGTATGATGAAAATGGTTTAAGACACGGGACATTACGAGCTTGACTCATTCCTGTAAAGATACAATTAAGTAAGAACAGTTAGGTAAGAACACACACACACACACACACACACACACACACACACAAACACACACACACACACACACACACACACACACATAAACACAGACACGTACGCACGCAAGCACCCAACGCATGAGCCCTGGTATTACCGTTGTCAACGTTCTTTATTGCCAACGTTATAATGCATCAATTTCTTGCTGCAGCATTCAGAGTTATATTATATACTTTTCACATGTCCTAGTGTTTTTTTGTGTGTATTAGTAATGTGACTTTGAATGTAAAGAATGTGGTCAGCTTGAGATGTAAATGCCAGTTAAGAATGACAAGTGGAGGGTTGGGTGGGGTAGGAGTATGGTGGAGGGTTGGGAGCTGGGGTAGAGGTGGGTGGAGCACGTTTCGTCACCCCCTCCCGTCTTCCCTGGGTATACAGGAGTACAAAGGGGTCACCCCTGAACAGAAATTACTGATCGTGAGTGTGCCTATAATGAAATTTAAAAAAATGACAGGTGTCTGGAGCGATTCACTGCCAGCAGATATTGTCCGTTGCTTCAGAAATCCGTTGATTTGGGGTCCTCAGAATAGAGGGTCGACTAATAAGGATCTGATTTTGAAAACATTCAAAGTTCATGGTCAATGGGCAAGGCCAAATGTAGACCCGCGTTTGTGGAAATGAAGAAAATAATTAACCCGAGGAGAGCGATAGGCCTAATTTGGGACTTGATAGAGTCGAGAGTGATAGGCCTGAAATGAGTACGATTTTCAAAGGCTTCCCAAAACCCAAAACCGCACCACAAGAAGTAGGTGGCTGAAATTTGTAGAGGAAATAGGGGCAGGTGGCAACTCTTGATACCACCCGCTCATTGCGCCATATACACTCAGAATAGGCTCGGACACCATGGCGCATGCAGTTCAATCTTCCTTACATGACACCATTAACCCCACACCCGGCGCCTGCCCTTCTAGTGATGGTGCACGCCCTAAGCGCCCCACCGGGAGGCCCTCACATACGTCCTTCCAGACGACACTTCATCTGATGAAGAGTAGCAGGCCCAACCAGCCCCACGGAAGAAAAGGAAGGCAGCGTCACGCACCAGAAAAGACATCTGCATAGAGATCATTATTCAAGACCTCTACCACCACTTCCACCACTGCTCCAACAACTACTGATGCAGGAGGCATTGTATCAGGCCCATCGCAGGGGTAAAAGTCTTGAGGCATTCAGGCAGTGAGGAAAGGGAAGGGGCTGCTATATCATTGGTAAATTACACCTCCCCTGCAGTCAGCCCTACAACACCACTCGCTACCACCACACCTTCCCACACCACCACTGCCACATCTGCCACCACTGCCACCACCAACAGTGCCACTCTGCCACCACTGCAACCTCTGCCACCAATGCAGCCTCTGCCACCACTTCCACCACTGCCACCACCTCTATTGCTGCCACCCCTGCTGCCAAGAGGCCTCGCTGTGATAAGCCCATCACTCCTTCCAAATACGGTTCCATCCTTTTCAGCGATGACGGGCGCAAGGGAGATGGTGAAGGGGCTGAGAGAGGGCCTGATGCTGACACAGTGTTAATGGGTTGGGAGTCTGATTCAGACAGTGAATCAGTGCACGGAGACCTATGTCTATGAAGAAGATGAATCAGGGAATGAGGTGGCCTTACGTGAACATCCCAGCGATGATGGTGATGACGATGATGGCGACGACGATCCACGGCACTTCACATGGTCTGATGGGAGGAATTTCCAGCCTCAGTTGAATCCATTTGATGCAGCTCATTGTGGATCTACCCCTGCCTGGCCATGTGACGAAAATGCTCAGGAAAGTGATTATTCCCAGGCATTTTTTGATAAGGAACTTATGAATTTCGTGACTTACCAGACCAATGCCTATCAGCTTTGGATCCGGGGATGAATGGATTTGATAAGTCACCGATCAACAATGCACCAGTGGGTGGACATGACACCATCAGAGCCACTTGTGATGTTGGCCCTGCTCATGATCATGCCCTTGATCAAGAAGCATGTCCTGTGGGAATACTGGAGGGCAGATGGACTCGTCAGGACTCATATTCCGAAAATACTTGGCTCGTGACATGTTCTTGTTGCTGCTGAAATTTTTACATTTCGCAGACAATGAAAACGATGTCACGACGACAGGATCTGGAGGATCAGGGACATCTTCACCATGTTGCTGGCGAGGTTCAAGATGTTCTACCCCTTCGGTAACATGGTGTGTGACGAGTCCCTCATGCTTTTCAAAGGGTGGCTCGTATTCAAACAGTACATCCCCCCTGATGAGACACCGTTAGCGCTGTTTGATTGCTAGACGGGCATTGTGCTTGACATGATTGTCTACACTTGCATGGACATAGATCCCCAAAGCGGCATCCAACGACCCTCTGGGGTTGTCTGGTAATGTGATAAAGAAAATAATGGAGCCATTCCTGGGCAATGGACATGTCTTGTATACCCACAACTGGTATACAAGTCCTGTCCGTTGCAACTTCCTGCACGAGAACAGGACGGGATTCTGTGGCACTATGAGATCCACCAGGAAGGGCATGCCAAAATTCCAGAGCAACAGGATCCCCTTCGATGACCCATCATCGAGCGAAACTGATGACAACGAGCAGTGGCCCAGGAGCACCATGAGTACAGTCACAGGAGGAAGAGGAAGAACCCCTACCTCCAGCTCGAGAAGTTGGGGAAGATTATTGCCATCAAGTGGAAAGTCAAGCAGCCAGTTCATCTCCTCACGACAGTTCATAAGGACGACATGATGGACACGGGAAAAGTTCAGTACTGTACCCAGAAGCACAAAAAAATCCGACGCTGTGGTGGACTACACTCAACACTTGAGGATCGTTGACGAGTCACACTGTCAGCTGGCTGGTGTTGAATGTATCCAAAAGTCGGTAAAATGGTTTCACAGGTTGTTCTTCCACTTGGTCGATATCACCATGCTGAATGCCTATCTCGTAGCGATGGCCGAAGGGGGTTTTAGATAAATAACTTCAGGGAAGATTCAAATATAATTTGGAGTGATCTTAGTTTTTATTGTCTTCAAGGGAAGATCAAGATTAACGTAGTGTATGAGAAGATGTGTAATGGATGCAAGAGTATATAGAGGTTGGGGGAGTGGACTTTCTGACCACCACTTGGTGGTGGCCAGAATCAGAATCCAAACAAGATGGAGGAAGAGAAGAAGGGAAGGACAGGAGGAAGTATTTGTTACAAGGAGGGTAGAAAAGTTACAAGAGGATGGAATAAAGGCTGAATATAAAAGGCAAGTGGAGGAGCGTTTGGGTAAATATAGATTGAAGCAGATGGGGGACGTGGAAGGTGTGTTGGGTATTCACTGAAGAAATCTGTGCAGCATGTGAGGTGGTGTGTGGGGTGTAGAGAAGACGAAAGGGGGTTCAGGGAACAGAATGGTGGTCTGAATAGGTGAGAGAGGCTGTGGCACAAAAGAAGAAAGCATATAATGAGTGGGTGAGGCACAGGGGTGACGAAGAAGCTGAGAGACGGACGAGAGAGTTATATGTAGTGAGGAGGAGAGAGGTGAAAAGATTAGTAAGAGAGAGTAAGAAGAGAGTGGATGAGCAATTTGGAAGGAATTTGAGTGCAAAGTGGAGGGATTGTAAGAAAATATTCTGGAAGGAGGTAAAGAGAGCTAGACAGGGTGCCAACGAAGTCAGTGGGGGTGTGAAAGATAAAAATGGTAGATTATTAGTGGAGAAGGGAGAAAAAGTAAAGAGATAAAGAGAGCACTTTAATGAACTGTTGAACATAGAGAATGAAAGTAAAACAAGTATAAGTGGCTGGGGAATGGCAGGGAGAAGGAGGGTTGTGAGAAGAGAGGAAGAAATCACCAGGATGGAAGTGGGGGAAGCAATGAAGAAAGTTAAAATGGGGAAAGCCCCAGGAATTGATGGAGTGTGTGGTGAAATGCTGAAGCATGGGGGAGAGATAGTAATAGAATGGATGTGGAAGGGGTGCAGATTGGCTTGGGAGGAGGGTAGAGTCCCGGAGGATTGGAAGTCAGGTATAATTATTCCTCTGTACAAAGGAAAAGGGGAAAAAGCAGTGTGTGGTATTCATAGGGGCATTTGCCTTCTCAGTGTAATAGGAACAGTATATGGTAGGATACTTATTGACAGAATTAGGGAAATTACTGAGGAATTAGTTGGAGAAGAACAAGGAGGTTTTAGGAAGGGAAGAGGTTGTGTAGACCAGATATTCATTCTTAGATCCTTAGTGGAAAAGTCTCTAGAGAAGGGCAAGAAGTTGTATGCAGGCTTCATGGATCTGGAGAAAGCATATGACAAGGTGGATAGGCAAGGTTTGTGGAAGGTATTAAGAATATATGGAGTGGATGGGAAGTTGTTGAAGGCAGTGAAGAGTATGTATGAGGGTGCTAAGGCTGCAGTGCGTGTGGATGGCAAACTGAGTGAATCTTTCCATTTGAAGGTTGGATTGAAACAAGGATGTGTCATGTCTCCATGGTTGTTCAATCTGTATATGGATGGGGTTATAAAAGAGATACAAGGTCGGGCAGTGGATGTTGGAGCGGCCCTAGTGAGAGAGGGCAGTGTTTGGAAACTCCCTGTACTGTTGTTTGCAGATGATACTGTGTTGTTGAGCGAAGATGAAGGGGAGCTGCAAGGCTTGGTAGATGAGTTTGGGAGAGTGTGTAAGACCCGGAATCTAAAGGTGAATGTAGGGAAGAGTAAAGTGATGGTCTTCGAGAGAAGTGAAGCCAGTTAATGTAGAGTGAGATTGGATGGGAAGGATATGGAGAATGTGAGTGAATTTAAGTACTTGGGCAGTGTGATGTGTAAGGATGGAAGTCTGGATGGTGAAGTGTTCGAAAGGGTGCAGCAGGGAAGGAAGGTTGCTGGTTCATTGAAAGCAGTAATAAGAAACAGGGAGGTGATCATGGAAGTGAAAAAGTTGTTACATGACAGTATTTTGATACCAACTCTGACATATGGAAGTGAAGCTTGGACCTGTTGGAAGGACAGAAGTCAAGAGTGAGAGCAGTGGAAATGAGTTATTTGAGAGGAGCATGTGGAGTCATATGGAGAGACAGACCAACAAATGAGGAAGTGAAGGAGCGTTGTGGTGTGGTTGAGGACGTGATGGGAAGCGTTAGGAGAAACACATTAGGGTGGTTTGGGCATGTGGAGAGGATGGAGAGTGAAAGGCTGACGAGGAGAGTGTATGTGAGTGAGGTGGAGGGGGCGAGAGGGAGGGGGAGGCCGAGGATGAGATTGAGGGATGGAGTGGAGAGATATATGAGAGAGGGGGGTGTGAGTTGGGAGCGTGGTAGTGAAATGGCAGGGGACAGAGTGACATGGAGGCGATTTGTTTGAGGCCACCCCGTGCGGGATTGAGGCGTCTGGCAATAGAAGGATAGATAGACGCTAGATAACTCTAGGGGCGCTCTTCTCCCCACTGCTTGCTTAGTGTGTTGCCCCTCTGCCCTCTCTCGTCAATCTGAATCTCGTCCTGTCTTTTCTGGTCGAAGGAAAAGCCTTGTCACGTGGACCATGCGTGCCCCAGAGCTGATGACACAGTGCAATCTAGCCTTTCTCAGAGAAATTCTATCTTACTCTCCCTACCTGTCATGATACAGAAGCTACATATGATACCCAATGTAATAATATTAGAGTTTATTAGAGTTTCGACATCGCTTGGTCACGCCCAACGGCGGACCCACGACGCATTGCAGTAGTATTATATGGCCTTGTATAAGAAAAATGTGTAAAAAATAACATACTATAAATGTGTTATACACGTCATGGAGAAATTTGAAATATGTCATATGCATTTGAGCAAGTAAAAATAATTGTATAGATATACAGTATGCGTATATGCAAGTTCTTTTACAGTGCTAAGCGTACAGCAAGAGCTACTAATATACATATTTGTACTGCATCTATATGAATTATAGTGACATTGTTATAAAAATAACATTAATTCACATTTTTTTTTAAATATAAAAGTTTCTAGTTGAAATATTCACATATGTACAATCTGACTCTACTCAGTGGGTCTCACTTGAATGTTCATAAGGGAGTAAGAGTGAACAGATTATCTATTATGAATGTTACATGAACAATTACTAATATTTTTAAAGCATAAGATATCTGCATTGGAATATAAGGCTTCAAAACTGTGTATGTATGCCTTGACTGATTATATAACGTAGGTAGCGAACTGGAAAGATTAATGGTAATATTACTAAGTCATTACATTGTATGAATATATGATACTAGCTATTATGTATGAAAATTGAACATCGTATAACTTACTGTAGTGACAGAGTAGCACAAATCTGCATGGACAGCAGACCTACACATATATTTGTGCAATGGTAATATTACTAGGTCATTACAGTACGTATGGTGCTATACTGAGTAATGCCTAACAGTACACTCAACCTGTATGATGAGTAATGGAAATATATAATTTTGGTAACAGCAGAATTGAAGGAACATTGTAATTACATTGTATGAATGCAATCAATACATTCATGCCTAATATTACGCTCAACATTTATGATGAGTAAGTGAAATACATAATTCTGGTAACAGTAGAATTGTAGGAATATTGTAATTACACTGTATGAACGCAATTAATACATCCATGACTAATGTTGCTCTCAACTTGTATGATGAGTACGTGAAATATATAATTCTGGTAACAACAGAATTGAAGGAAAATTGTAATTAAATTATATGAATATACTTAATACATCCATGACTAATGTTGCACTCAACTTGTATGATGAGCAAGTGAAATACATAATTCTGTTCATACCCGACTGTGCTTCAGTCACCCCTGCCTTGCTACAATTCATCTCTACCTCGTTCATGAAATTTAGCAAGCACATTGCTGGGGTGTAAGCCACAGTAGTTACATCGTATGAATGTAATTATTACATAATTGTATTATTTAATTGTAGTAATATTGTAAAGTACATAATTGTATTAATGTTAGCATTTGTAATTAAAACTGTAGCAATTGCAGCAATATTGTAGTAACTGCACTAATATTGTAGGAATTGTAGTAACTGAAATAGTACTGTAATAACTGCACTAATATTATAAGAATAGTATTAACTGCAGTAGTATTGTAGTATTATACAATCACATTGTATGATACGTAGTAGGTTACGCCATCGAAAATGTGCACATGCATATAATTACAAGAGTAGTAACCCAATAGCATGGTACAACAACCATTTGTATTAAGAATTAGTCATCTGTAACACTGGCTGTAGTTATATTACACAACACGTATTATAAGTATCCTCATCGTAGCTAATGCAGTCATGCTGCGGTCGATGATAGTGATAGTGTACCTTGAAACTGACTCTCGGAGACAATAGCTTTGTTCATTGCTTCCGTACAGAAATAGTTCTTACATAAACATACTGTCGGGAAGCCGACAAGCATCCCCTCAGGCAGATGTAAGCAGACACGCAGCTGTTGCAGGTGTGGAGGCAAGTACACCTGCTGGATGTGAGTTTAGAGTGAAACACGGACAGAAGAGAAAAAGTAGGGAATTCGATGTCGATTCTATGTATAGCTGTGGACAATAAGTATAGGGAGGTGGAATAAGGAAGGGAGGTTGAGAGAAAGTAAGTAAATGGAAGGAGGAGAGTGAGAGAGAGAGGAGTGATGGTGGTGTTGGTTAGTTGTTTATACAGACAAGCACTGACTATGCAGTTCAGACCATGAGAGCGTATGCTGACTATGGAGCTTTGCACCATGGGAAAGCAAGCTGACGCGGCGATTCTGCTAGGGCCTCTACGGTGGATGACGCGGGTGATGTGTGGATGAGGGCGGTGGATGAGTGGGTGAGGCCATCACCCACCTCGCAACCATGTGACCTTCTGGTGAACATCGGCAACCCTTGAGGCCAGAATGGGGTACGGACCTCAGTTGAGACTTGGGGATGAGCAGAGCTCTGGTTGACGTCATGACGGGAGGACGCAGCTTGACGTGGCCTGGCGCGGAGACACGTCGCGAGGGACGTCACTGTGTAGCTGAGAGTAAAGTTGCAGGGGGGCGACATGAAAGCATTTCTGTTAACAGTAAGTTAAAAGTACATGCTTGTTGTAATTGCGGGTACAACTGGTGAACAGTGCTATTATATTTGTCTGTCGTCTGGGACTGGTAAAAAGGCCTCCTAGTTAGAAACGGAAGGAGAAAAGACTTTAAATGTTTAAATGTGTTTTTCTTGTACTAATGTAACAGTGTAACTTTATATATATAAGTGAATAAAGAGAGTGCTTTATTTATAACAGCACTAGTAATTTTTATAAGATTAAATATATAAGGTTTATTTTAAAGCATAGAACTTTTATGAGGGCTTTGATTTACTAATATAGTGTTAGTAATAAAGTGAATTGAGTGTAGATGTCTTAGTGCGGTTTCTAGCACGGAACTTTATATGAAGTGAAATGAGGTGGGAAAATACCTCAGGATTATTACTTGTATATAACTTGTGAATACTTTTTTATAATTAAAGCCTAGAAAAGCCATATCATTCTTTCACTTCTTCCAGTTCCCAGTTCTAAGTACATGTGTATAGTGGTGTATAGTGAAGCCACAAGTCGCGCGTTGCCAGTGTCTGAATGATTTCATGCTACCACAGTATTAAATACGGGAGGATAATATTCCTGAGATAAATATCATTTCAGCACCTAGGCAGCGCTGCGACATCTGGTAGCAGCGGTGGGGATATACTTATATTAATTATTATTCCCAACTCTGAATAATTAAAGGAAACAACTTAAGGCAACTGGAAGGAAGAAATAGTGAATAGTGAATATTTTTTCTTTTTTAATTTGTTCAGCAAATGAATGATTTTGATTGGAAGGGCGGTCCAAACCCAGTTGAGGAATTACTTGATTCAGACGATTCTGACTCTGTTTCTGTCGGTTTTGGTTTTGTTTCTGACGATCCTGACACAGAAGAGTGACAAAATGACTTCAACAATTGTTGATCCTAACCCTTCGAGTAGTACTGGGGAAGATATTGCACAATTATCTCAGCAATTATCACAGGCCATCTCAGATAATAGTAAGAATCCCTTACAACAATTGGGGGCCATGAAATATTTTTGTAGTTCAAAATTTCGCTCCTCAACGGACTATCCAGGAAAACGATTGGAGCCAGATATTATGATCTGGTTAAATGACATAGAGATGAGGACCGATGATGATACGAAGTGGACTACGAAAGGGAGAATGGAGGTGGCTAGGACATTTTCACTCGGTCCTACGCAAGAGATTATGGAGATTTTAATCTGGGACTCTCGTGAGGACTGGGATACGTTCAGAGATCGTGTGCGGCAACAGTACTACACTGAGGAAAGTTTAGAAACATTACACCGGGAGTTACTTACGGCGAAGCGGAACCCCGGGGAAATTCCACTTCACTACTTCTACAGGTTACAGAGTCTGGGGGATAGGATTGTTACATTACGTGACACTTTCCGGGAATCAGTGGATCTTATCATTGTTAATAATTTTTTGGACATGTTTCGTAAGCAGTATGTTGCACATATTCCCCAGAGCAGGTACCGTAACCCAGTAGAGATAGCAAAGGAAGGAGTCAAGTGGGCAGAGAAGACAAATTCGCCTCTGTCAGAAGAAAATGTATTGAAAGAAAAAAGACAGGGAACGATTGCTAGTGTGAACCCGAGTGCAGGCAGTGTTAGTGCGTCGCCTAGGCCAAAGGTTCAGCCGAACACTGGGGCGAGAAATCGTACGAGTGCGAGTGGCGGCACAGACACTCATCAAGGTTTACGTGGCGGTGCCAGTTCCCGTGACAATAATGATTGCCGTAGGTGTGGGAAGCCAGGGCACTTCGC